>NIPQ01093266.1:0-10904 GCA_002806875.1 Lepidotrigona ventralis hoosana
GGGGGAGGTAGTAGAGGGAGAAAAGTCGAGGTGGTGTTGAGCGGAACGGCCCACGGGCCAGTTCCGTCTCGAGCCCAGGAGTAGAAGAGCTACTGGCCGCTTGTCTGCTCCCTTCTTTCGCTATAGTTTCATTTCTTTCCGTTTTAGTTCATTCTTCAGTTCCGATTGATTGACACGTTGGTACTCACACACACACACACACACCCGCACGCACGCACACGCACACACATATACACACATACACACATACACACGCGCGCATACGTACAGATATACATACATATAATAATATCCAAACAAGTCGTACGCGACAGGTTCGTACACCAGTGGTATACGTGCGACGTATGTGTACGTAATCACGCCAACTCTCATCACGCATACACCTGCACACGTACAGGAGTATACAGAAGCGTGCGCGAGCGCGTCACACAGATAACGTATTTTGAATATATAATTTGGTCACGTATAGAAAAGGGAAGAAAAGATAGATAAAAGGAAAGAAAGAAACGTACACGCAAAGAGAAAAACATAAATCATCCGTTTATTGGTTTATTGTGATCGAGAAGTCGCACGCTCGATAATCACCGGTTCTCCTGTTTATCGTATGCTCAATGCACGGATACAGTCGCGATCAGCTAGCGTATCTTTAGGTCCGTTATCTGACCAAGTGTACCAGGCCCCGTAGTACCTGCGTCTTCTGTCCATCCAATACGCGTGCAACAAGCCCGCGGGTTGCTTGAGTTTTAGGAAACGTAATTCTTGCATTCAGGTACGTGCAACAAATCTCTATTATGCGACCTATGAAAGCAACAGCTTTCACATTATTTTTCTCCTTCTCGCGACATTTTCCACGAAGCTCCTCGATACGAATGGGTGGCTGTGGAAAAACCCTTGGACGAGATTACCATTTTTTTATCCGCTATCACAGCGATGTAAAGAATCTTTATCATTTTTTCGTGAGATGAATCCTCATTCTTAAACGCGGGAGATTGCGCCAGCACGATGGACAGAGAATGTTTCTCGTTCGGGGGTTATGTTTTTATCCAATTAGTGTAACAGATGGATTGTACAAAAGGATTGTGCATGCATTTTATTTTCTTTTTCCTTAGCATTTACATGTCTTATTGTATTGTTGTAACTCTAGGTCATCGTATTAAATCGAAAAAAAAAGAAAAAAAACGCGAACACGCGTTTATAGAAACCGTTTTCAGCGAACAAGACGGCGAACATTCTAAGAAATATGTAAAGAAAGTGGCGCGCGTGTGGGAACAAAAGAACGTAACAGCCCTATAAATCAACCCTTTATGATACGGCGCACTCGAATCGCTGACTTGCGTCGTTAGTATCAAAAGGTTTGGCATGCATACGATTCATCAAGTTTATGTATACATCGAGATAATTATTAATTTATACAATCGTGTAAAGAAGCTTTTCTACGAAACAAATACGACATCGGACACAGATTACATACAGTTACGTTACATCGTTGTTCTCTCCTTTTGTCAATTCTACGAATTTTTCATAGAAAGTTCACGTTGTCACACATTGTCAACTTCAACTAGGAAATTTTTAATTTATTCCATTATTCGAACGATTTTTCATACAAACATACGTCGAATCGAAATCTTGCAAATTACAGGTTAACTGACAATAAGTCGAAGCAAACGAGCTTTGAAGGTTCTTTAGAGATTTTATTTTACTTGCCGATTACTGATAAGACGATGCTCCAGGCTAGAGAGATCGCTATCTGTTCGACTTCGTGGCTTTTCGAGCGACCTTTGCCCTGTTCTTGCTGGTAGCCAGTTCCAAACCGCCCCTTGTCAGCTGATTGAAATCGATAATGGTGAGCCTCGGCTCGGCGGGATGTCTGGACAGGGCCTGCACCCTGTCGAGCGGTGCCCCGGGGCTCCGGAACCTGTAGCTCCGGTTCCTGCACCCGCCGACGCCCGTTCCACTTCCAGTTCCGGTCCCAAGCTGGCTCATCCGCGTGCCGCTCATCGATCGGTAACTACCGTTCGCGGCCATCTCTGTCTCCTCTTGAAAATACCTGCCGATCACAGCCATGTGTATTTCATCATTAAATATGTTCTTTCTCATTCAAAATCGTGATTCAAGAATCACACACTACTTAACTTGCAGACCAGATAGAACAGATATTTTAGATATAGCTATTTCTATCAATAAGAGTTTGACAGTTTTCTGAAGATATTAGCAGATTTAGAAAGAAACGTATGAATTTATAACAAATAGCGTCAAAATAATGTGAGTAGAATTACTCGTGAATACTGGCCAGATGTATAGGGGCGGGTTTCCGGAAGGTCTTCGGTCTAGGTTCTCGAAGAACTCGGTCTCTCGGTCGCGACTGTCGCGCTCGTTTGGTGGATGGTTGATCAGGAAGACCGGCGGGGATAATGCCCATTAATTTGTAATATTCTAGGAAGACACGGGCCAGATTGCGGCCTAATCTGTAATCTGCGGTTTAATTGAGTAGCGAAGATAGTTGATTTATCGGCACTACAAGCCGACGGTTAAGTACAGGATGATATCGATTGGCACGTAAACTTTTTTATTAAAACGCGAAGCTCACGTTTTAATTGGTCGTGGTGTAAATTACTCACTGATATTTTGCTCAATTTCCTTTGAAAAGCATAAAACTAGACGAAATTAGCGAACGTATTATCGGATCGGCGAATTTTTGTGGTGGAATGCTTTCAGGAATTGTCAACGTTATGACAATCTAAAGTTAATTGGTTACTTAGTTACCGACTGAATTTTTGTTTGAAATTTTATACATTATACTATATTTGTTTGCAAGAATTTCGAAAACAGGCACAGTTGAAAAATTGAAACAGAACAAGCTTGCTCGTACACAAATGGAAGATTTAATTTGCGGGAAACAAATGCAGATATCAAAGGATACATCCTTCCTCGGTGTACGGGAATACTCCAGGCATTGATTTCCTATTATATCCGTACATCGACACTTCGATGCTGTAGCAGTTCACTTGTTCCTTGAGAATGGAGCACAGATAACGACGCGCGGTACCAGCCTTGTGAGGATCCTGATTGTACATCGTGTTCCCTATTTCATAGTCTTCGGCGTGTTGCGCCAACAACTTTGGTAACACGATGTGTCTCTCGTACCTGAGAGGCTGGCAGCCATTGGTTAGATAGTGTCATTTGGAAATGAGAAGATTGAATTTCTCAAGCTCTTTGATTTCTTTCGAAGAGAAAGGAAAAGAAAGAAAGAAATGGTTAGGAGTACCTGTACACGTCGTCGTACGTGTTCCCATAAACGAAGAGTCCTGTAGCATTGGTGTGAGCATGCAAATCAAGTACACAGTCTAACGGCGTATGGGAACTCTTGTCGAGGTTCTTCAGCATCGGTTTTATCGCTACCAGAGCAGGATGAAGCCATTCGGAGATCTTGTTCCACGAACGATTCAAATCTGCTCCCATCAGTGTGGATCTTCAACAAGAGAACCGTCGACATTCTGTCGTTCGTTTGCTTCTCATTTATTCCTCGTTTGGCAGAGGACATTCTCTATTTTTACCTGTAATTGCCAAGAAAAACGCCGTCAGGGTTTAGCATCGGCACTATCTTGAAAACGACGTAACTCCTCAACACTTGGGCGATGGGGTGGGAACTGACCAGAAAGTCCATTAGCCCTTGGCAAACNCACTTGGGCGATGGGGTGGGAACTGACCAGAAAGTCCATTAGCCCTTGGCAAACGAAGGAAGAGGGTGACTCGCCTGGGTGTATCCTAGCAAGAACGACGACCACCCTTCTCGCGCGATCTTGAACGTCTTCCAGATTCGAAGTTATAGTGACCAATTCGATGTTCCTCTTTTGTATCGATGTGGCTAAGGTTTCTCTCTTGGTGCACGTTAATCTGGTACAGAGGTTATCCAGATGTGCCAGGTAACGGCTGTACGAGTACGGATACGTCAAGGCAAACTGGTAAACGTCTTCTTCACGGTCGAAGGAAAACGCGAAGCTGAGGACGTAATGATTTTGGTGCTGCGCCGATTTGTAGTAAAACACCTAGAGGAAAGTTGATACGCTTTCGTGAAATATCCTTCGGTGTTGGTTAATTTAATTGATACCATCAACTCACTTGCTCTCTTGGAATCCTTTGCCACTTTGGCCTGCTGCTGCTCTTTACCAACGGCGTCAGTCCATTCCGAAATAGATTCGCGCTCTTGGATATGTTGACTATGTTGAACACCACTCGTTGATCCGCCTTCACGTTATCCACGGTGAAGTTGAACCATAGGCGGAGCCGTGGATTGCACGTGTCAGGTCGGATGAACAGATCGTACTCGAATTCGGAGATAAGATCCACTCTGCCCAGGTTGCCAGTTTCGAACGAGGCATCGAAGCAGATGTGACCTTTCTTTGCTTTCCCACTGTGACCTGGTGGACGGATGATCATCTTGTTCACGTTTCCCAGCCCTCCTTCTGTATCGCTGTCTTCGCTCTCTGCGCAATGAGAATTCTCTTTGAATCTTTCAATATTATTGTCCGCGTTTATTTCGTTTGGGAAAGTGCAATTGCAGCGAAGGAATCAATCGGTTCGAAATATAGACAAAGAAAAGAGAAACGATATCGGACCGGCTCTTTGATAGAGACTGGTGTGCTCCAACGGGTCTCGACCCTCCATCCTGAAAGAGAGGAAACGCGCTGATCTACCAGGCAGAAGACGCGGGAACGGACTGACTTTCCTCCAGGTCTGACTAGCTTTTACGGCGGGTGTTACCACCTACATGGATAAAGGCTGAAACACCGATCGTGCCGTAGGATCAGCACGTTACGGTTAATTCTCGTGTCGGCTCTCGTGCGAGGAATTCCTCGTGTGGCCTGGGTTCGTGATTTCGCGCGGTTCAATCGAGCAAGATTGGCGGGAATTCGCGTGGCTGCCACGCGTCAGAAATCCCACAGAGATCGACAGTGTGGGCTTTAACGAAACGGTCAAAGTTGTTTGCGGTCACGAGAAGTGGTGGTGTTGATCGAGATCTAAATGAAGAGTGGTTAGGTCCGTCGATAATGTATTTTCGTTGCTCGGTGAATTCGGTTCGTTGATATCGTCTTTTTTTTTTTAAACTGATCTCGTATCCTTCTGTAATCTCGCGTTCGTGGGNTCGACTCGGGGATTCGATCGACTTGACGGATCACGGGTGAGATCTATCGGGAAACGATGTCGAGATATAGAAGCGAGCACGTTCATAGACGAGAACGATCCTCTCTCGTGTGAAGGTGCGATATCACGCAGATAGACGATGTGGCACGTGTTACGTGCTCGCGTTTCAGTCACGGAACAGTTTTCAGCTTGTTACGAACAATTCCCGAAGACGGATAGGAGGGGATAGTGTACGTACCAGTTCCCTCGGCGTCGGACATATCTCGAGATCAGGGTCTGACTTGTCCCAAACTGGTCCACACGAGGCTCGATTTCTCGCCGACTGGACGACACTAGTGGCGGATTCACGCGCAATAGTGTACGTACCAGTTCCCTCGGCGTCGGACATATCTCGAGATCAGGGTCTGACTTGTCCCAAACTGGTCCACACGAGGCTCGATTTCTCGCCGACTGGACGACACTAGTGGCGGATTCACGCGCTGGTTTCCTTGGTTTGTTGAATCGATACGTGTCCCCGTATCCGCTGCCATTTCTTTTTTCTCGTTTTTGCCTTCGGCCACGATGCTTCCTACGTCTCGCGTGACTGTCCCTTGGTACATGTTGTAGATATGTATATCGCTGCGACGAAAGTTCGTAGGACTGATACCAGGCTTTAACATGGCAGCATACGTCCTGAAAATCAGAACAGACGTTGTAACACGTGATATTGTATTTCGGTTCGATAAAAGCTGCGGATTTTACCCCCTTGAAACGTAATCCATCAACCTATAGCGGGAAGATCGACCGTTCGTCCATCGTGGTAAATATTTGCGCGAGAAGAACGTTTGTACTTTTTTCTTCGTACTCGATGTGTAACATGTTGCCCCGAGTGGGAAAGCATTTCTGACAACGTGTTCGAGACGTGCGCGAGCTGCATGGGATATTCGAACGATGAGTAATACCGTCCTTTATAAAGTGGAAAATTCGCAATTTCGAAATAACGAGCCTGGCACGCGTTTGATATGCCACCGGGAGCTACGTAATCCGCATACATTATCCTGGCTTGATTATCAAGCTATGGGGATGCGCAACGGACCTCGTGGCAGCCTCGTTTCCGGGTCCACGCAGCCCGTTCCATGCAGCATGCAAAACGAGCTTAAGTCACGCATATTTATTATCTTTGGCCAGACTCTCGGATGAGCGGATGCAAATGCGACGCGCTACCGCGGAGAGAGGGGATGCAATTATGAAAAACTTGCAGCCACCTCTGAAAAGATATTCTTACCCGAATAATTTTCCACGCTCCAGCATTTCGTAACTATGTGAACTATGTCGCGTCCGTTAATCGATAAATCCGCATAATTCCCAGGGATATTCCTGAAAACTTTTCATCCTACGAACTACCACTATTCGCTAGGTTTATAATAATGGTAAAATTTGTGTAAAATTACACGGAAGTGGTTTCAAAATGCCTTAACAGAAGTTTGGTACAATTTCATGATCTATATTATAGGGATTAGTTTCGTAGAAGAGATCATCGAATTTTCGAATTCTAATAAAAAAAAAGAAAAAAAACGACTGCATTAAGGTTGTAATTCTGAAGGTATATACAAACTCGTCCTTTCGTCATATTTGGGATGAGCAAATACTCCGTAAAGGGAGCGTTATGGGAACATCTGAACAGAATTTTGACGGTAACCAGATGCATTTTGAAATTCGTTTGGATAGAGTATCCATCGATCGTCGAATAGGAAGACTCGGGAGCGTAAAGAATTGGGAATTCGAAGATTGGAGAGCCGCAGTCCGGGCAAGATTCACATCGATGGTAGGTGCATGTACGTGTGTTTGCTCGGCTGGTGAATGTCCTCCGCTCCTGGGCTTTGGCTGGGACTTCCTGGTGAACCCTTCCTTCACCCTCGTCCCTCTCTGTTCCCCGGAGTTGTTCGCAGCCGCGGTGAGCTCTGTGCAACGTGGAGGGAGAGAAACGAGGAGAAAGAGAGGCTCGGTGTACGAGAGAGAGTGAATGACTAGGAGAACGCGAGAGATCGATATTCGAAACCCCTGTGCCGTTGGGCACCGAGCTCTCCTCTTGCCACCCCACGCCCAGTGGCGTAGCAAGAGGGGGCAACTGGACTAGGTACTGCCTGTTCCCAGGATACTCAACAAACGGAAGTTTTGAGTGAAAGAGGAGGAGCGTTATAAATTGTCCGATTCGGGATTTACGCGCTGCTGCTGCCGCCTCCTCCTTCCTTGTCTGCCTGCTTTCTTTTCTTTTCTTTTTTTAATCGTCGTCATTTTCATCGACCAGCCAGGCTATATTTTAACGGATAAGTTCAATTTTCCTATTATCACGCTAAATTTAGTGTCTTTAGAAATTACGATACCGACGGACCGTTATCTTTTATTTCACGCGAACAGAGATAACCGCAACACCTCGAAATGCCTCATTCCTCGATAACTGCAATAGCTGTTTTCAATTGTCAGCATGTACGATAACTTTTGAAATCTGAAGAGCGGGAAATCTAAATAAAATCGAAATTTAAATAAAATCAAATTCAAAATTTACATTCTCGTTTCCCTCTTTAAAGATCTATTTATACGGGGTGGGATGGGAGGGGTGGTGGGATGGATTATCGCAGCTTACGCCGTTGCTCGTGCCTGTCCTCGTATGCATGCTATTTACCATTAGATTATCATCCCCTCATTTTTTCGTCTCTTCCCTGTACCCCTCGCCACGCCCCGTTTGTGCTTTCTTTCGACCCCTGCTGGGCAGTTCTTTTCTTAACGCGACTTTTCCATCCGCGTATCTTGTATCTCGCGTTGCGAATGTAACAGGCGGCAACGAGCAAACCAATTATTTCCTCCGCGATGATCGATTCGCGTACGTAATTTCAGAGGGCCGAGTCATTAGCGAACGTTCGTTAACATTGACTACCACGCCTTTCCTATTGACACAACGCTGAAATGATATTCACGCCGGCTGGTGTGCGTATTTCCTTTTCCTATCGGTCGATATACGTTGTTTGGAATCGATCCTAGATAAGATAATCGTCGATCAGGCGCACATTAGGATTTTATTCATTCATGTCAAAGAGGGAGACGTTTGTAAATTATGCAGCCAACGTTTCTTGTTTCTATTCCATGATAGGGATTGTATTCAAAAATTTACGTATTTCCGTATATCTGTCCTTATAAAGGGAGTAGGGTGCTATTTTTTAATAACAAAAAAAAAAAGTTTCGATGGAAAACATGTAATTCGATTTTTTCTTTGTTAACGTTTCATTATCGCTGCACCGTCGTATTGTGTGATTAACCGATGCCTGAGGCACGTGGATCCATTTATGCAGCACGTGTGCTCTTAAGATTCCGCTAGGGGTAGCGTTACAATATTCCGTGATGAATGCACTTCCTCCAAGTAGCTAGGGTTCCCACAAAAAAAAAGAGGGGGCTCTTGATTCAATTCGAGGCCTCTAATATCTTGTGCTTACAACGAAAAAGAGGAAGGAAAAAAAAAGAGGTGACGAGGGATAGGGAGAGAAAAGGGGACAGGGAGGGTAATAGAAGTCGAAAAGTTAAAGCGATTATATCTAACGAGCGAGGGAAAAGAAAAAAAAAACGAATCGAACGAATTGTCGGATTTCGAATATCGAGTTTAACTTTCTGGAAAATTTGGTGAATATTCGTGCATGTTAAATGGAGGAGGGGGTGGCTAGAGGGAAAGTTAAGGTAGGGGGATGGTGGTGAACTATGTGGCAAAGGCACGGCGAAATTTGGCCGCATTCGCACGGTCGAAAAGCTCTCTTGCACAAGAGGGAGGTCAACCCTGGGACGACGGTTTCCATTTTCAACGTGGCGCCTGCGTTTTCGAGCTCTGCACGGGCTACCAACCCTCTCTCCTATGCTCGTTTCCCCTTTTCAAGCCTCCACTCCATTCCTTTCTTTCTCTTGTTTGCGGAGCCTGAATTTCCACCCCTTCTTCTCCAACCCTCGAGCACAGCGCTTGCGCACGTGCACTCCCCCGCACGTCTAGCCATTTTTTCTTCTTCCCCTCGAATTTAACCCCCGTCCCTCGGAGCGCTACAGTGAGACCAACTTCTCCGACGAAATATTCAAATATATTTCTACGTAGAATTTATTATCCGCCGACTGCAATCACGTCCACGTCTCTTCCGTTATTTATAAATGTCGTTCTTTCATAATTCTTAGAAACTGTTTTTCTTTTTCTTTCTTTCTTTTTTTTTTTGGTAGGTGTCGTTGAAACAACGATCCTTGAATCTTTTTGTGGCGACCCTGTCTGTAAGAGCACCGTCCGTCTTCACTTGAGTTCGCAATTAACACCTTTTTCCGAGCCATCTAACTGGCGGCAGTTGCTTTCCCCTGATTCCAATCTTTTACCGCGCTCTTCTGCCACCTGTATGCAAACTATGCCCTATTATTTCACGGTGGAGGATTCTCTTCTCCTTCCAAAAATCTTCGTCACCCCGGCCATCGTTCGATCGATCGGCTATCCGTCAATTTTTTTTCTGCCCTTCGTTCGTTCTTTCTTTCGGTCTCTTCCGAACATGCTCTTTGCGAGCGTTCTTTCAATCAGTATCGGTGGTTGCAAGGTCCAGAGAATCTCCAGAGAGAGAGAGAGAGAGAGAAAGCAGCCATTGTTCACGACCCTTTCTCCAGCGCCTGCGTGTTTCGCAACTACCTTCGATTTCATTTCCTTTTCTTTCTTTTGTGCTCTTTCTGATGATCATAATGTCCAGAGATTTTACGGAGCAATCCTTCTTGGATTTTTATCTGACGTACGCGGCTCTTTAATTTCTTTAGAAATTTCTTAATTTTTTTATTTATCCGTGCTTTCGTTTAAATGTTACAAACAGGATGCGTGATTATTTTCAGAAAGAGTTATTGCTCTCTGTCTTTCTCTCATGACTTTGTCTGACGATTGTACATCCCCGTCGTAGTTACATTCCTGTAACTCTTCACGCCAAACGAGTTAACGTCACGATGATTTCGAATCGAGTATTACCTCGTCGTCGTTCGACGCTTGCGTAGATCCCCTGCCGTCTTTAGCCTCGGTTTGTCACCGTTTCCTTCTCGCCACTCACCGTGGCCCGGTTTCTATATTTCGAGTCCGCGTTCGGCGAACTCTCGAACCATGTTTTCCTACCATCCGGAATACGCAGTCATTGCCTTCCGGAACTTCGATTCGACGCTTGCGTACTTTCTTCCTTCTCTCCGTTCTCGGTCATTCTTTCACTATTTACTTGCGGCTTCACCTTCCTTTCCCTGAAGCTTCAGCCTCCTCCGTTTCTCTCTTGGCCATGTTCGCCGCCATCGCAACCCCTCCATCGAGAGGTGATATCGCGGTAGTGGTGATCCAGGGAGAGGGTGCAGTCATTGCCTCTTTTCGGCGCCTGCGTACATGCCCGCCATGCTCGTCGATCCTCCTCTATCCAACGAGTTTTCCTTGATTGTTTCCTTCGATCTTTATCCTCCTTGTAGCTCCCACCCCTCTAGTCTAGGCAGAACTAGTAGCATTGGGGGCGGTGGTGGCAGCGGGCAGCAGAGGGTGCAGCGATTGGCGGCAGGGCCTGGCTCCGTCAGTTTAGTTACCGCACCACATAAAGGCATTGCGTTGTAGACACCGTTATACCCGCAACATTCTTACTATTTGCTTGTATATCTTCATTTCTGACCCTTTAATTCGACAAAATACGTTCGTATCGTTGGTACATATAGAATCGTTCTCACCGTATATATACATATATATATATATATATATATATATA
>NIPQ01093267.1:0-28122 GCA_002806875.1 Lepidotrigona ventralis hoosana
GCTTTGCAGCTCATTTTTGCGGACTTTTCTTAACTGAACGCACTTCAATCCTTGCGAAACAATATTCTCAAAGTTTAATAAATAAATTTTCTAAGAAGATTAAAAGATAGACTAGCGTTTTTTTTTTCGAAAGATCGAGTGGTTTTTAAACAATTATTCTGAGAAGAAAGTATTTTTCTAAATAAACTATTTCGAATTCCTCAAGTTCGTGCTTTTGAAAGAAGATACTGTTTGCTACATTTTTATTTTTTTTTTCGAAAGATCGAGTGGTTTTTAAACAATTATTCTGAGAAGAAAGTATTTTTCTAAATAAACTATTTCGAATTCCTCAAGTTCGTGCTTTTGAAAGAAGATACTGTTTGCTACATTTTTTTAAAATATACTTTTCGATACAATTTAGAAGGTAAAGAATTAAAAATGTACAGATGTTCTCTATTGGTTAGCGAGTTTATATTTGATATTTACAGTGAAACTATATTTTCAGTGTCTTATTGATATTTACATCCAATAGTGAGATGTGTTGTGAAAATAAAAAGTATATTTAGTCTTATTAATACTTCTTTATTCAGTATTTCAGTTATGCATTTTCAGCGTTTGTGTTTTGCCAAAATATCCTGAAGACTATTCAATTAATAATATATAACGCGACTAGGAAGTGTAAAGCATTATCCTCAATTACTATTACCTCATTATTAAACGATATACTTGAAAGTCACAATAAATTGGTAGAGCTTACTTTTTGACGTTTATATCTCTTTCGTATCAATAAATTCCAAAAACATAGAGCCACAAATATCTAATATAAACCTAGTTCAATTCCTCCGTCTCGGTATCATAATCATCCACAGCTTTCTTTCTCCTCTAGCCTCTATTCATCACACCTTAAATTAATCTCATCTTTACCAACAGGTCCTACAAATCCTGAAATTCACCTTTTGTATGCCTACTATTGAAAATCCTCCCAAATCCAGACGATAATCTTAGCCTCTATCTTTCAGATCTCGAAATTATCTTTGTTTCTTTCACTTTATCATCCAGTCTCGCGGCTGGATCTCTTCAGATCTCCTTGTTCAGAATGATTCCACATGGCTGGACCACGCCGAGATTCGTCAATTTCGGCCTCTTCGAGGTGCTCTTGCCTTCGTCTTTCTTCAGAAGCTCCTCTATCGAATATGGATTCCTTTTCCTCTGAGGTTGCGCCGGTCTTCCTTCAACCGCCGCTTCTTTGGCCATGGTGCTCTGCTCGTTCCCTGTTTCCAAGACTCGCGACGACGCTACTTTCTGCTTGTCGCCATTTGTCGGCGACGGGCTCTGCCGATTTTCCAAACTACCGGAACAGCCGGACGTACTGTGTCTCACGAACGCGCTACGATCGCTGCCGATCTTCTGGCCGAGTTCCAGAATTATAGGCGAGTTTTGGAACGGTTTGTAATGATCCTGCGACTCCGTGTTCTCGTCCAGGTCGCTCTTGTCCAGAGAATCGTCGCTGCCAGCCATCGAGCTCGAGTTAGACTTCAAGTCGACCTGATTCGTTGGCCCGCTCTGCTCCGACAAACGTTCCACGTCTAACGATCTGCAAGATACATATTTTCGAACGATTTATTTTAATAAATAATTTCCTTGTTTACTCAACTTTGTTGATCGCAAACAGCGACACGGTACAAATCGATATCAAAGTTTTTACTGCATGTACTTTGATTGATGAATACATAAATATAATAAAATATAAATATTTTATAATTGTTATACTTATACACGGATTTGTATACGCTCGCTTTTTTTTTTTTAAATTTTAAAGTGCACATAATGTGAAAATATATACGAACTATCCAACATGTGACATTTAGTATTATACCTATAATTTTCTATCAAAATTTTATCTTTTGAATTATAAATTCTCGAAAATACGAATCTGCATGTAAAAATCTGCAGTCTGATAATTATAATTAATTATAGTCCATCGTTTGCTGAGCGATGTGTAACAGAAATATAAATCCTTTAACTGTAGTTTCTCCCTTTCCTTGCAGATGGATCAATCATGAATCGCTCAAGATCGTAAACGATCGGTTCTTTTTTTCCATTATCGGTTATAGTCTTCGGCATTTAATGAAGAGATCCAATTAAGGGAGATCTCACAGGAGGAAGGAGGAAAAAGAAATTGATTAAATAAATCAGACTTACGTGAATGATTGCATCCCGTGATGCAANCTTTTTTTCCATTATCGGTTATAGTCTTCGGCATTTAATGAAGAGATCCAATTAAGGGAGATCTCACAGGAGGAAGGAGGAAAAAGAAATTGATTAAATAAATCAGACTTACGTGAATGATTGCATCCCGTGATGCAAGTGCAGCGTGGTCGCTTGATAAAGAGACGAGTAAAAGCTCGGATTCCAAGATGGCGCGCTGGTATTACCGGAAGTCGTGGAAATGTGCAGTGGTCCCAGTGATCCCGGATAAAATAATTGGTAATCCGTTCTCATGAGCGCGTCTAAGGACGAAGATAAAACGCATCGTATAACACACAATGGTACAAAAACCAAGAGTACAAATTGCAATTATATCCCATTAATATTTAACGCTTTTCTGTACGTAGAATCCATTAAAAATTAAGTCGGAATTCTGTATTCCATTTACTTTTATTTGCCTTTATGTAGATGCGGCCATTACGTTCGATGGCCACACTGGCATGAAACGTACAAGGTTTATTGCGATCTTAATGTTTATATCTTCGCTCGCGTCATCTTGAATTATATCGGCGCGTTTCCAGTTCCTTTGGAAGGAGCAACGAGGACACGAAGATGATTTATTTTTCTTTATAACTAATTAGTGGAAATCTATTTTATAGTCGTTTCTTGTTCTTCTTTCATTTTAAAATATTTCATATTTTGACGAAAAAAAAAAAAAAAAAAAAAAAAAAAAAAANCCTACCAGAAGGTTGAAATATTATTTTCTTATTAAATATATTCTCCTTTATTTTTCAATATTTTTGTAACATCACGAGTTAAGATAATGATGTTAATTATTAGAACTATCAAGGAAGAACGTGGCGAACGCATCACGTTTGATCGACAGAAATTTCGTGAGGCAGCTTCGTCCACGAAATGTGGAAAAAGAAGATCGCAACGTTATAGACAATTTACGGTATAAACGAGGTGAATTTCGAGGCGAATTTCCGAGTTTCTTTTAAGGGGTTGCGTGCCGGTCATCACGCTGCAGCATGCTGACGAGTCAATCGGCCACAGGGTATTTCATGAATTCTTTTTCTTCGTGTTTTTCTATCCTCCTTCTTCCTCTACTTCCCATTCATTTCTTTTCACTCTAATCGCTGCATCTCTGCAACGTTTGCTCTTCATTCCCTCCTTTCCCTCTTTCTCTCTCTCTCTCTCTCTCTCTCTCTGTTCATCGTCCACGGTAGAGCCGAATCGTAAAAAGGAAAAAAAAAAAAAAGAACAATGGAAAAACATTTGGACAGTGATTCCGAGATACGGACAGATGTTTAGGGGATCATTAGCCGGGATAATGACGTACTCGCGATGCAGCTTTCATTCGCATAATGAGCCGATTCTGACGTACGGAAACCACGAGCCAATTTTACTTTCGTTTGAACTACGGTCATCGGAAAGCTGGACGATCAGCTGACACTTGTGGTGTGATCATTCGTACAATTATTGCGAATTGTTTCTCGTTCACATGATTCGAGATTTCACTGGCTCGTTGAATGTTTGAAGAACAACAGAATGTAATTTCTATCCTCGTACGTGAAATTACTTTTTCGTACAGAAGTTTCTTTCATTCAAAGGTGACAACGAACAAATTTACTTTGCAAACTTGCAATTCTACATGCTACTTTCTTGTATTTGTGTAACTGAATCGAGAGATTGATAAATTTTTGTGTACAAAATAATATGTATATAATAATTGATAAATACACAGTAATAACAAATTGACATGCTGTCACTGTGCTTTTGCAATTTTTTGATTCTGAAGAGAGATTGTGCAGTGATCCTGAAAATTTATCCTCGGACATCGTTTCAAACAACACAGGAGTAAGACAGACTCCACATGTGAACTTATTTTTAAGAACATATTTTTAAGTATAGATTCAAGTATCGAGCTTAGATTATTTTTTACCTCTGTTGGCGACGTTTGAGGAAACCTGCGAGGCGTACGTGCTCGGCGAATTACTCTCGATCCCCGTGTGATCCGTATGAAGTCCACCGCCTCGAAGAATTCGATTTACCGAGGAAACCGAGGGCAAGCTCTGAGGATCGCAAGCTCCTTGCCGCGCCAGTTGTTCTCGAATCTCCCAAGCGAACATCGTCGGTTGTTCTTGCTTCATTCGTAAGATCTTCTTCACAACGGTGGGGGTGGCCACTTGCTGCAATAGAGATAAAAATTAATTAAAAATTACAAACTAGATTCAAGGAGGAAATAAGGAAAATCCTTGTTACGCTATATTTGCATTCATTGTTGAAAGGGAGATTTACTTTGAGAAACCAACGCGTGAAAAAGGAATTGACAAAGTGTCGCAAAATTAATTAGTGGGCCACTTTTCGAAGTATACAGCCCTCCATTACATAATATCCATCAAGTTTGCCAATTTTTTATTAAACGATTGTGCTTGAAGCCTAGCCGACACAACAATGTGGTGTGAGGCAAAATGTGGTAAGTGGCAATTTGGAAATTTAACGTAAAATATAAAAGAGAGAGAGAGAGAGAGAGGTAAAGAAGAGAGCGAAAAAGAGGGCTACTGTATCGATGTGTTGCCAGGTAACACCTGATACTTCGAAAGGGGCGATTTATATCACACTCCCGAAACTTGAACGTTGCTGCTCGCGATACGTGTTGAGATATTATCACGATGTTATCGATTTAATATCGATTCTATCTCCCACCACAATTTCTCCCACTTTTTAGACGGACAATTGCTTTTTATCGATGATAGAACGACGATAAGGTGCTCGTGTCTTAACATACGACCGTGTTTGATTTTCTTTTTCTCGCTCGATGAAGAATCACTTTGTGCCAAAAACAAATGTAAATATAACACCTGCGTCGCGGAGAGGTGTGCGCGTAATTATCGACATCTTTTCTCAGACATATTTTTGAAATCGTGGTTCGATTTTGCATTATATTTATTTCTGTGGATAAAAAGTTTTAGTATATAATTTTTTTCGTAAAACGAATGTATTTCCAGTGTGCGTACAGTTTCTCACAAAACGTTCACAGGAAATTTTTACGAATAAGTATTGCGTGAAATTAATTTTGCTCGAAATCAAAGCTCGAAATAAATTTAAATATAGAAATTACATGATGTTTAATGCAAATATATATTTTGCAGAGATAATATATGGCTGTTCATACTGTAAACAAATTCTCCGCCAGATACACGTACGTTTATAATAAATATCTTGTACTTTCCTCAGCAATGTAATCGTAACAATTGTCTCTCGTTACAATATTTTATATACCTGAAATATGAAAGTTCTATATTTTCCTAAGCGTTCGAATTTCCAAACATCATTTTATTAAACTTCCGATCGAATAAATAAGTATTATAAATAAGTCGAAACCTTCACGACGATGTGAATAAAATTGTAAATTGAAATAAAAATCGATTCCGGTCCATTATAATCGAGAGAGATATCGCAACGGGGNGGATGTATCTTTCTTTTTTTTTTTTTCACAAGCTCGTCTTTCGAAATGATCTACGGAGTTCTACGATCGATCGTGCGAAGTGGGATTCGATTGGTTGGTTATTTCGACGTGTTAACCGAGAGAGGCAAGAGTTTATGGTAACACGTTTCTCGTGTTGGAACGCGTAATTATATCATCTGAAATGCACGGTGTAAAAATTAATAGGTATGTCGATTAATCCGAAAGATGCGGAAGAAACGTAGTGTAAAAAAAAGCGAGAGATATCGCAATTTATTGAAAACGCGTGGTTATTGAAATGCGAACAGACTTTGAATCAAATGTTTCAATCTCGAGTATTATATAGCTCCCTCTCGATCGAGGTTCGATTAAATAATCCTACAGATATTAATACGAATTTTTAGCAGAAACGAGTTATTTACGGAAGAATAAATCGCGAGTGGTCGATCCCGATCTGAAACGAGAAGACTTCCTGCAGTTGCTCGAAGCTGTTCGATGTAGCTTCGTGAGTATCTTCGGGATTTAATAGCCGCGTATAAACTCGTACAATTTACAAATAACGATTTTCGCGATCACGAACATAGAAATTAGTATGATCAACAGGAAGAACGCAACGACAAATAACAAACATAATATATAAAGCAATTCGACATGTTGCTCCATTTCTTTCTTTTCCCGTGCTCTTCGTTCGTCAATACGGCCGCAAGATTGTTAGAAATAATACTCACTTTGGTTTTGCTTCCTCCGATGCTTCCTGGTCGGATGCTGCCCGTTTCGTAGAATCTCGTGAGGATCTTCGACACGCATCCGTGAGAGACAAGAAGCTGTCGTGAGATATCGCAAGGCCTGACGCCGACCAAAGCGAGCTGCACGATTCTTTGTCGAACGCAATCGGGCAATGGCCTCCCGTTAACGAACACACCACCCAATTGATTGACTCCTGCTTGACCTACAACACCAGCGTATAATTAAACGATTTCATTTAACCCCAGCTTCTTGAAGTTCCTTTCGTTCCTTCCCGCCTGTTGTTTCCATTTCAAATATTATAACAATTCAACGACAATTTCTTTATGTGAAAATTTTGTCTATTAACAATTCTCTTTATCTGTTAACAATGGAATGTTCCACGCATAAATAGTTAGAGTGATGTAGAAAGTTAGAACGTCTTTGCTTTGCTTTCTAGCGAGAGAAAAAGCCAGGTAATTGTCCGGACGATAATCTCGAGAAAATCTCGTTTTTAACGAAATTAAATCATTAACTGCCTGGTGGGAATGGAAAGATCGATGGCATTGCCAAGCTGCAGCTGGTGTCTCTTTTATAAAATGGCAATGATCCGCTAACAATGAACCTGGTTTAGGGTGGAGCATTGGGCAGATGCATTTTCCCTAATTTGATAATGACACGGTGAGGTAATGCTAGAAACGAAATCATTGGTTTTCCTTTCAGTTTTCCGCCGCAGTTCGTTTCTGGAATGCATAGAACAAGACAGAATAGTTTCCTTCTCTTTGATGTCCTTTAACACGTTCCGTGCCATGTGTACCACCGCTGGTACACGTTAAACTTGAGCTTCAGGCCACCATATTTCTAGTAATATTACCACAAGTGGTACACGATGTGATAACTACTCTAAACAAGAGAACTACTTATCGATTGATGATGTAATGAAAGATTGTGTGATAATATATCAACCTTTAATCAAAATATCAAAAGGCAAAAGTGGCTTGGCACGGAACGTGTTAATCGTCTCGCCTAAAGTTCATCCTTTATTAATACAATTGAAGATTAGATATTCAACCGATTCAAAAGACCGAAAGTTCCAAAGTTCACTGTATTGTCGAGTTTCGAACGATTGCCGAGGGACGAAAACAGAGAATGGGACAGAGAATCGTCATTTTGACATTCTTTCTTAAGGGAAGAGGGACGTATAATTATCCGTTGTTCCGCCGGCGGATGTCGAGGAACGAGGGGCAAGGAACAGAAAAGGGAACGGCCGATGCTCGTCGGAATTGTTTCCCGCTAATTTTCGAAATGTCCTCCCGGACGTTCGAACCCGGCGAATCACCGTTTTTACCAATTTTTCACGCACCGCGCGTGTGAAAGAAAAATGAAATTATGCAGTATACGAGGCTCTTTCCTTCAAGGAGAGGAGTTTGCCAATCTCGTTGCACTTTAAACGGACGCCGCTCACTCTCCTGCTCGACGTCTACTAACTATTTACGATCCTCGCGAGGATAACGCGTTCTGCGAACTTTCGACACCGTTGATAACGTAATTGTTACCCTCTGTCCCTAGCTATGCGTATTTTAATTGCTACAAAGTAGCTCTTTCACAGCGATAGCGAATCTATGGTGGATTCAAGGCGACTCGTTACGTTGCCTTGTGTTGCGATTCGATGATTAAGGAGCATGAAATGAGAATAATCTGAACTTCAGTGCGTTTGCAGAGTATTTATGGAGATGAGATTATTGAAAGACATTGAGGAATTATTATTATCCGGTTTATTGAAAGGAATCATCAAATTGTAGTTCGCTAGACGAAAGATGATATTATTAGAATCCTTTAAAAGGATTATTGCTATCTAATTTGAACGATTAAATCACGGAGAATTTATATGTTATATATTATATTAAAATCAAATCCTTTTGATCACTGCTTTGACAGAAGTTATTTGTGTTGTTATTTCTTGATGATATGACGTTATTGCATGACGATACTCGGCGCTTGTAAATCATCAAGTTCAATAATTATAATTCCACCGTATTTCTTTCGTTCGATTCTGTAACATTAATTAAAATTAGTATTTACTTACTCGTGAAACATCAGACAAATTTATCCACGTCTGAAAGTGGATTAATACTATATTATTATTATTCTTACTTCTTGTTATTAATATCAATTGGTGTTAGACGCGAACTAATTTCCTCTACGTGTGTCCTTAACGCGAGTCAACTCGGCAACTGTTCGATTAACTTCCAGAACTGGGAAGTATCACGTCGTGGAAAATATCACGGAATGAGATGTTACGTCGCAACTGCGCGTCATTTAAATCGGGAAGTCAAGCATTTGCTAATAATCCGTTCGCCGAACGGACGAGATAGAAACCTGATGACTTTTAATAACATCAGCGAGAGCCAGGATTCCGTGCTTTCAAACTTATTCAATCGTCGTTAATTTCTTTCGATTTCCTTACATTCGAGTCTTGTAGGCCACCTTGCTTCTCCACGAAGCAGCCGCACGATCAAAGATCAAAAGGAGCATTAAGCTGCTTCTTCCCAATGGAGAGATTATCATAATTCGATTCACAACTGAAATTTCGATGGTGGATTCTTCTCTCTTCGAAGTCCACGCGGCTGTTTAATTTATGATATCCAACGAATGAAATCGACCTTCTCGACGTCGGGACTACTTCATTTTGCATAGTGTTCTTCGCCATTCGTAATCTTNATTTAAAAAAAAAAAAAAAAAAGAAAAAAAAAATATATATATATATATATAGTGATCTGTAGATGAGCTGGAGATCAAGAGAATTTTAGTTCGTGAATAAATTTATCTTTCGTTCGACGTTTTTTTAAAATTTCGAATTAAGAATCAGATGAAATGCAGTGTTAAAGTGAACGAGTTTGATAATTAATTTATTTAACAAAATTCAATACGTTGCCATGAAATTTATTCGACGAATCGATACATCTAGAGTGCATCAATTTTTTTATACCTCATTTTTAAATCTTTCAACAATTTCATTGTATATTTTGAATATTTCGACCGATTTCCAATTCCAAGTTCGTCAAATGCTCTTCACTTTTCAAACTTCAAAGTCGCACGATTCTAAGGATTTTTTCCTCATTTTGAAAAGAGATCAACCTCGAGTCGAGCCGAGTCGTGAAACTGGAAAATGAAAACGTCGATCAATTTTATTAATCGCTGAGATCGACACGCATTAAACCACGTGCGAAGTAAAATTTGAGTTACGCCAGAGGCTTGCTCCTCTGTTTGAAAACCTGGGAAAGGATCCAAAGAACATCGGGATATTAAGCCTGCCATAAATCAACGGTGGCTTACCGACCGCGAGAACGCCCTAATTCTCCGATCATTTTCGGTAGCCGACGATTACTCAACGGCATAATTATTACCAACGAAAATCTCGCGGAGATTTCTGCGATCTACCTTTCAATGAACTTGTAATGTTGCAGTCTTTAACCACAGCAGCGGCAGCGTGTGCTTCATTTTTTGGCAAGCGAACTGTTACTGCGAAGAAATTCCGCGTGAAATTTTTTCACACGTGAGTGAATCTCTGATCCTCTTCTGTAAATCGCTGTTGCATTCTCACGCAACGAACACACACACACACACACACACACATACACAGAGGACAATAAATTGCAAACGATCAACACCGTCCATGAGCTGATGAAATTGAATTACAGTTTAAATCTACAAATCAATCATTCGAATGAAATCTTCTCTACGAATAATTTCAGAACAATAGTCACACAAGCTGCAACATATGCAACATGTTCATTTTAGCAATAAAACGAGACTCCAACATAGTTTGGCCAACTTCCAACAGCCACTGCAATCTTTATTAGACAGAGCTTTCGCCCGAGACCCTGTGATAATCACGGCTCTCTAAACCGCAGCCAATGAAGTCTTAAAATTTTGTAAATCGTTTAAAAAAAAAAAAACCACGAGATCACCCTTTGGTCTCCATCGGGGCATCGATATAAAGTATCGTTTACAGTTAGGTAAATTGCAACGTTGAACTCGCTTCCTCGTCGAATAATCCAGATCGGGCAATTACGAGCGGGGAAAATCGACGCGAAAAAAAAGCTGCGAAGAAAATTATCGCGGAGGAGAGGAGAGGAGAGGTGAGGTATCGACGATAATGAAAGAAACACGCGAGAGGAGTTGACCGAGGCGGTGGATGATTTAAGGACGGCGCTCTTAACAGCGGCGACAAACTTTTCGGCACGTTATTACGAAGGAATTACAATAAAAAAAAAAAAAAGGAGGAGAAATTCTCGCGTGTCGATGCCTCGTTATTCATACGACGATATCCGACATCGGGGCTAACGATTTATTCGGCTTTATCCGCGGGTTTCGAATTATTATTTCGCCTGTTTAAAAATCCTGTCGCATGCGCGTCTTTCCTCTCGTCTTCTTCTTCGTCTTCGTCTCTTTTCTTACTTTCTCCCCTCTCTCTCCTTATTTTATCTTTATCCACTCCACGCCTTAATTTTGGCGCTACACGGCCAAGAAAGAGTGTCGAACTTCCTGTTCCAGGCCTCGAAAATCCAGGCCTCGAAATTACACCGAAAGAGAGGCCAGAAACAGCGACAGACTGACGCACGACCGCCGGCCAAATTATTATTACGGCAAAAACCGAGCAGGAAGTGGCGTCCTTATCTTTTATAAAAATCTCACGGGCGAAATTGCGCGAATAACTGTCGGGATTCACCGGCCAAGTCTAGTCTTGCCCTCGTCTACCCCATCGAAAGCGTGAAACTAATCGAGGGTGACGGAGATTCACTTGATCTCGGGGAAAACGAACATTGTATTCGAGGTTTGAACGAATGTTTTGCACCTTTTCGCTAATCTAGATATATCTTTGTAGAAGAGGAAGTCCAAAAGTCTGGACAGTTCTCTTTTAGAAAACTTTTTGATTTGTGATATATTTTTAATTATTCAATATAATACTTAATGTGTTATTTTTAATATTGTCATATGTAATATAATGTTGATTTAATACAGTATTAAAAGGATGTTGATTAATCGTTATTGTAACATGTTATAGTAATCAGGTTGTGGATTTTTATACATTTGCATAAAAGGAATTTAAATGTCTGACACACTGAAAAAGATGAAATTCTATAGATATTAATAATTAAGCTGTTGATACGTTCGTCACACGTTGCGACGTAATTGAATGTACACGGATTTTTCTGTTAATCCAGATATTTTTACTTCATCCTTTGAAAAGAGTAACTTCTCTAATATCTACTACATCGATTTATGAGATCTCTATTATTTCTATTATTCACATAAAAAAGAAAGTGTAAACTAATTAAAGAATAATAACGAAGGCAACGTACCAACTCGAAATGTGATCCAAATTGCCATAAATCGTCGACTTTGATTTGACGAGGAGCAAAAGATTTCGGGAAAAAACGAGGCTAATTCTAATTCTAATTCTAAGAGGAAAGGAGAGGAAAAAGAAACAAAAGAGTTGAAAAATAGAGGGGGGGGGGAAGGAAAGAGGCAATGGAAATGTTGTCGGTGCATACCGGCACGTAACATCGTGTGGGCCATGAACAAGCGGGGGTTAGATATTTATGCGACGGCTGGCGAGCAAGGAAGAGAGAANTTTGACGAGGAGCAAAAGATTTCGGGAAAAAACGAGGCTAATTCTAATTCTAATTCTAAGAGGAAAGGAGAGGAAAAAGAAACAAAAGAGTTGAAAAATAGAGGGGGGGGGAAGGAAAGAGGCAATGGAAATGTTGTCGGTGCATACCGGCACGTAACATCGTGTGGGCCATGAACAAGCGGGGGTTAGATATTTATGCGACGGCTGGCGAGCAAGGAAGAGAGAAGGGTTGTATCTCTGGACACATAATAACGGTTAGCTCAGAATTAGTGAACTAATGCGGGCAAGCGTCGATCGGNGCTCAGAATTAGTGAACTAATGCGGGCAAGCGTCGATCGGTATCGCGCTTGCCATTTAGGCCCTAACCAAACTATACACCTGCCTACCTGTAATCACGATCCATCTACGCTAACAGATTTTTCCTCTCTTTCTCTTCCCTGTCTTCCTCTCTCTCTTTTCTACGTACAACACGCGATACGATGATCCTTCTCTCTCTCTCTCTCTCTCTCTCTCTCTCTGAAGCAAAGAAATCACATATACTCGTAATTGAAATGTACAAGCGATACTTACACCCTTTGGTATGGCTCTCTTTAGAGCTATATAAACAGCTAATTGGGTCGTTAATGGCTGATAAGATTTTGACCTGATTTTTCGGGTAATTTGGGTGCTTACGCTTGAAGATGCTCACGGTTGAACGAAGATTGAGGATCATTTTGCGGCTGGTCGGGTTTTATACGATGAGAAATTTGGTGGGAATTGGAACGGAATTATACCTTACAGAGAGTATAGATATAGTGGTGGATGTTTCAATTTTGAAAATGAGCTGCAACTCAGTATAGATTGACTGTGGATTTACAGATTCACAAGTGTGCGAAGATGCCCCAGGATGTATCGTGCAACGTAGAAAAGTATGGGAAATAAGTGCTGGAAAATCCAAGTATTAGTAACTAACTATAGCGTACAATATAACGTAGTATGTAATACAATAATAATAAATGTAAAATAAGATTCCTGAACTTCTTAATAATTTGCCAATTTATTACCAATTTATTTCTTTTTCAGATAAGTGACGAGTGAAATTTCCAATAAAATTTCAATGAACAAGTGACTCTAAATAAGCGAGTTTCTGCCGCGGTTGACGTGTAGGAATAGAAACGTTGTAAATAATAAGGTGACTACCACGTCTCGGCTCAGAATTAGCTAGAAGCCTGGTTAATAATCTGAAACATCTTTGAAACATTCGCACAGCAAGCGTTCCCCAATTTACTGCTATTCTTTCGTTCGTAATGTACTTGAAATAAATGAAGTTATTATAATAGCTGCCTCGACGTTCCGGTTTGTTAAAAATTCTCGTAATAATCTGCTCTGAACGAGGGAGGGGGGAGGAAGGAGAGAAGAGAGGCAATCGAAGGCAGCCGAACGATGTAATTAAACTCGTTTAATAACAAGTCCATAGATCTCGCCACTCTCGATTATTCGCCGTATAAAATTTCTTCGTTAATTACTGTCAAACTGGCTTCCAAATCGTAATTTAGTCGACGCCTCGAGCGAACATCCGATCAGTTCCCGAGGAGGGAAAGAGCAAGAAGGCGCGAAAAGAGTGTGTGTGTGTGTGTGTGTGTGAGAGAGAGAGAGAGAGAGAGAGAGAAGAAAAGAAAAAAGAAGGGCGATTTTAATTTTTACCAGCGAACAACGACTCGTCCTCTGATCTCGCCGACGCGAGACGGTAGCTGACCTCGTACTGAATCGTCCGAGAAACGATAACGAGAGGAGGCCTAGCATAAATGTCACGGCATAAATCTGCGAGAGAGCCCCGATACTCAAGGTGTTGTATTAGCGTTGCTAATACGTCAGTCCTGCCAAGACTCATTTACCTCGATGCTCGATTCGTCCGCTCGTGTTCGCGAAGCGGTTTTTCGAATTTTGATCACCTCGGCGGAGATACAACGCACGGCGATTAGAGTAGGGTAATTTACAGTGGAATTTCGCAATTTCTGTCTTTACTATTTCTCTCATTTTGATTGATGGAGGACGAAGAGCAGAGAAAAGAGAAGAAGAGGAAATTTTCGTCGTAATTAAGGTAATTAAGAGGCGCGGATAATTTTCCAAAGAGAAATACTCGAACAGAATTGAGCGAGTAGAAGTAACAAATTCACAGCAAGTAGTAATATAAATTGAAAACTGAGAAGTCGGAATTTTAGCACGATAAACAACCCCTTGAGAGGAGCAAAAATAATCAAGACCTTATAAAGAACAAATTTGCCATCTTTTTTTTATGTTTTTTCTCTCTTGAAACTCTGTAATTCGAGCATCTATAAATAATATAATATAAACCTTCTTATACGAGTATAGTATAATTCTTATACAAGTGTAGTATTATACTTTGACATTTGCAATATGTATCGTTTTCCTATATTTAACTAGTGCTACCAAAAACCTAGTCAAAACGACGAATTTCTGTAACTTTGAAATAAAATGGATTCTACATTTTATAACAACAACTTTTCTGACATAAGTTTTACACTCTAGAAGTGAATCAAAATCAAAGATTCAGAAACGAGTCCATTCGTGTCGACGGTAAACTGATCTTCGACAAAGCTGACGAGAGTACGAAGAAGTATTAGCGATCGCTTAGTGGAGCTCACCTGTATGCGGCATATTGATCCAAGGATTTCCTGAAGGACAGCCTGAAACAGGAAACGAGAGCAGTTCGTTAACGAATGCGGATCATTTGCAATTAATCGGTCGATTCTTTACATGCGTGTAATTAACGTTCGTCCGTTTTACGTTAATGTACTAATAACGTATTTAATACGCCTGTGTATTTCGTTGCTGTGCACACGTACACGTAACGCGTTCGCATGTGTGCGCGCCGCCGTAGTTTACAGGAACATAGCCTTTACTGTTAATGAATTTAAATGTATTCAAAGGGCGCGCTTGACGCTTGACACGGCAACCCTTAAATATGCAACCGTACCACGCGGCAAAATATTATCGCCAGCCTGGCTACCGTGACTCTCATTCAGTGAAAATCATAACGTGATCGCAGGTGAAATTGAGCCCGCCCCTCCGATCATTCGCAATCGGCGCACGTATCGACGATTTCGCGCCAAACCGGGTGCAAAGGCACGTGTAATTTCATCCGAAGCAGAGAGAGAGAGAGAGAGAGAGAGCCTGAAGAATCCGCGTTAAATTAATTTTATTAACGTGTAACGACTTGAGGCGAGAATTACGGAATTTCTCGGCGCCAGATGAACAGTTTCGCCGAAAATTTTCACACTTATCGACAGCCTTTTTTCTCCTTTTTTAGTTTTCGTTTTTAGCGACAGGTAGGTTGCAATAATAAATNGGGGGGGAGACGGGGGTGGACCGCCGTATCTCCGATATGCCACCAGCCATAAAAATCTGAATATATTAGGCCTACATGCACACGACATCTCGCTCGGATCGTGAACACGTTACCCACGATAATCTATGCTCGTTTTCTAGCACACTTTAACACGTTTACTGCGTACACACTGTGGCTACTGTTTCGTCGCTCTACCTGCTAGCTTCTTCCTTCGTACACCATTCTGGAAATCCCTGTATCGCGTACGAAAAATGAGAAGAAGAAATTTACTTTCTCTTTTTTCGTAAATTAAACGAATGAATTCATGTTTGACGATATCTACGCGCCAGATGTCAGATCGAATTACTTAATTCCTGTATTTCAATACGTGCAATAATGCACTTTTATAAGGTACGAATTAAAATTGAATACTCTAGAATTAAATTAATATTCGGATACGATTTAAAGTTTTTTCACTTGATTTGATAATACAATATCGATCGTGAATTAATACGGTTTTAGTTAGTTCAAAGACGTTAATCTTAATCAAACGTGAATCTTTCTACGATTCCTCCACAAAAAGTTATTATCGTGGATATTTGTGTANTTTGTGTAATTAACAAAAAAAAAAAAAAAAAGTACATCAAATATATTGGATATAAAAAGGATATTTTCGAGGGCAGATCTCAAGGTTAGCTAGAGACTTTGCCGCTTATCGTCGAGCACAAGCACGGATTTAGCGGAATCTCGAGTTTCCTTTTCTTTTCTTTTTTTTTTTCTCTTTTTCTCCCTCGAAATATATCGAAGGCGAGCGCCAAGAAGCCTGCTGAGCTTTCGAGAGCGCGGCGAAGCAACGAGCAAAAAGGGCGGACAGGGGACTGGAGGGGGGTAATTAGAATAATTCGGGCCGCTGTGGTTCACGCCACACGGACGAATTTGCATTTTAAATGAAGCAATGGCGTGTCAGAGGCCCCCGGTTGCGCCGGCCAAGCAGAGCGGCAGAACTTTGTGTTTTATAAGGAACTTTAATATTTATCGCGTATATCCAAACCGAATAAACCTGTGCATGTGTAATACGTGCACACATAGGGACATATACATTCACGTATACAACGGCACGTGTATCATATATATATATATATATATACATATATATATATATACATATATTGGCCAAAGAACATTTATATTATACTTATGGGAGAGGAATAATTTAATAAATTTTGTTCAGTTCGTTTCGCCAGTACCATCAGTTGATTTAAAATCACTTTCGCATGTATTGAATTATGATCGAATTATTACTATTAATTTAGACTCAACAGCAGTACAGTTTTTTCTCAGTGCAAGATGACAGAATTCCAAGAATTTTCGTAATTTCTATCATACAGTATACATTTTCAGATTTGTTTCAAATTTTATCAGTGTTTCAAATCTCTACTGTAATAAATTTTTACTTAAAACTTTCTTAAGTACTTTGTTATTTTATATAACGCACACACACACACACACACAAAGTATATTGAACATACATACAAAAGTATATCGAACGTATATATACAGAAATATGTTTAAAAATGTTTGGACATAGAGACAACTCGATGTTCATTCTTCCTTTCCTTCTTCGCCAATCGAAAGAACCGGCACACGGAGTTATTCCTCTCTACGATGCCGAGGCCCCTAACGATCGTTATCGCATAATTAGCGCCGCTGATTTTCGTGTTATGTCATTGACACGCACGATGATACCCTTCATTTCGGGTTATCGAGACTGGCCAGTGGAAAGAGGAGGCTCGTTTCCCTGAATTCGAGGAGGGACCTTTTCCTTTTTATCTTGCTGTCATTCCCGATAGCTCGACGACAATCGTATTTTCGCGAATTTAATTGATATCGAAATTCAACGGAGATCGCCAAGATCTCTTGGATTTTCGGAACGTTTGAAATTTTTCTCTCTTTCCGAAAAACCTGCCTGCGGCCGGCCGTATTCCCTTCCCTCTTACTGTCATTCGCGATATCTCGGCGATAATCGTATTTTTCGCGAATTTAATCGAAATTCAACCGAGATCGCCAAGATCTCTGGATTTTTCGAACGTTCGAAATTTTCTTTCTTTTCTATTTAAAGATTTTTTTTTTTCGACGGAAATTTGATCAAACTCCGTGTGATATTTCGTCTCTTTTTTCATCAACTTTTTCTACTTGAAGATTTTAACGATAAAGGACTATTTGCAAAATGCAAGTCGTTTTTTTAGTTGAAAAATGATTTACATTGATTGGCTTCTGAGCTCTATCGATTCGTTATGATTTCAAAAATTTGATAAAATAACCGTTCAGTAAAATGAATTTTTATGTATAGTTCGATATTTAGGGAATAATTTCTAACTCCGCAATTTGAACAGACGAAGGAAAATCATCAAACAAGTGGTAGTTGATTTTTGCAACTACGTTTCGCGAGTTATTTCTACGCATGTTTTAACGTAAATTTTCAAAATTTATAAACTACGATTACGAATTTAAATGAATTTCTGCTTTAATCATTGAACGAACGTTATTGCGTCCGTCTTGATGCAAAAGTGAATCAGCATGTTTGATGAATGATTAATAGTTGCAAAAGTGGATTCTACGATATCACATAGGAAAACACTCACTCTGTAAATTATTGGGGTTATCTAAATGAATGGATCTACTCGAATAATTTCATACTCGTTAAAATATTCAACAACTAAAGGCTCTAATAAATTATGCAAATCACCTAACTGTTAAACAACCTGACATTTGTCTGATATTCTACAACTATTCGAAGGGCAATTTTCAAAGTTAATATTACAAACATCCATTGGCGAAAGGAATCAGATAATAACACAATCGTTCTTTTACCAAATCAGAATTTACTGAATCAACATTTAACGAAATTCCTGTACGATCCTGCCAAGATAATATTTTTTAATTCTATAGGTTTCACATTACACGTAATGATTCTAAACAGCTTTGGTCGACAGCGTACACGCAAGTACAAGCTCATAAGTATAAGTTCAAGTTACATAATGTTGCAGAGGTTCGATCCACCATTTCAGACTTTAACACAAAGTGTTAAATATTCGCGTTAAACATTCGTTGCAAGGATAAGTTTACATACCTGTTGATTTTTCCCTCAGCGAGAAACAGCTCTTCTCATCCGGAAGAAACACAGTTGACTCTTCTTCTATTCGCGTTCGAAACCGCTGCGGAAGTCCTTTCAATCTTCCACCTCTGTTTCGATCCACAGCGACACCATGGTCCTCGGCATAATTTAGACACCGATCTTCCGTGATACTTATATATATATATCAGGTCGCAGGAAGCGATCGTCGCTTTCACGAGTGTTCGGATGCGTGAATGAGAAAACCAGACTCTATAATGATACACCTACGACGTGTGACAGCCACGGAGGAGTTTCTCTCCGCCAGAGTCCTGGTGTGTGTTCCTCGCTCGACACGGTCGATTGTCTCGTTAATGACTGGCCCGATCAACGCGACTCGCCCGTAGGACGAATGTTAAATGTCATCTTCGAACGGAGACACCACCAAGTCGCTTCGTCCCCGAGGTTAACGCGTTAACATCGTTTCTGGTCACCTCGGTCGGTTTCTATTCGGCACGAAATATTCTTGGAAATTTTCTTCTTGATCAATTCTCAAATTTCGTTGATTAGCTTCTGAGGATGCAAACACAGAGACAGTTCGTTCATGCTCGACAATTAATTCATCGATAGTTAAAGTGTCAACGTGTCACTATACAAAAGATCCTCCAGCCAACACTTGTTCCCATTCACGCCGATCTTTCAATTGTCATTCTTTAATCATCGACGTATAGTTGGATCGATTCCCTCTTGGATTAAACGTAGCAAACGCGAGTATGTATCACGAAACGAAACGACGCACTCCGTCCGAATGGTATAACCGGGAAATTCGAGTTCGAGTTGACCATCGATAGGGAGAGACTGGTCTTGGACAGCACTCGATCGATCGGTTCGACGAGTGAAAGCTCAGTCGGCACGGTCTGCCGGTTGCCAGTAGTGGTACCGCTTCTCCGGGTGTCTTCCTGGACCTCCTCCAGGCGCTGGGCACCTCGTGCGCGCGTGCAGCTACTCCTGGTAGCCGTCGGAGTGGCAGGTCCGCGCGACGAGGGCAAACGCGCGCTGGACGACTGCGGTTGGCCGGCGAGCGTGCGGCGAGAAGGACGCCCGGAAGGAGGGAGCAGGAGGTACGCAGAGAGCGTAGGAAAGAAGCGAGACGAAGGCGGGACGAAGAAGGAAGCACACATGGGAATAGGGAGGGGATGTGGGAAAGAGGGGAATAGGAGGGCTCACTTTTCGGCAGAGCAGAGAACTTTGGTCGAAGGGAGATAGAAACAGGACCAAGAAACAGGACCAGGAGGAGGTAACAGGCTCGAGCAGAATTGGTTGAAAGTGCGACTGAGGAGAGGAATGAAAGAAGGGGCGCGAGACGAACGCTGTGGACGAAAATGATGTGGACCACGCGGAGGACACGACGTGTCTGAAGTGGGCTCGGCCCAGGAACGTCGGGGGTTACGGGCTTTGCTTTCGTATTTGGTCCCCCGTACCCAGTGCCACGAGCTGTGCCACGCTTCGGTCGTGGTGCCTGTTCATGCAGAAAGCCTACGTATGGGTGAATCCTGCGGAGCGAGGGAGTTGCACGTAGAATTTCGACGACGACAAAAAGAGAGAGACTAAGAGAGGAGAGGCAGAAGGTGACGGTAGCGTGTCGTCGCGTGCTGAACGCGTTGGTTAGGTTCGGGGCTGCCCCTGTGGCCCGTGGCCCCGACGAACGGAAAGTCTCCTTCGCCTCTCTCTTCCGGACTGTCTTCTTTCTTTCTTTCTTGCTTGTTTCTACGCTGTGTGGTTTCTTTCCCTTCCTCGTCGACAACACACACACACACACACACACACACACATACACTCTCTCTCTCTCTCTCGAGCGTTACCGTTTTGCACGGGAGAGCCATTCAGTCGATAGCTCGACGGAAGAAGGAAGATGGAACGAAGACGGTTGATACGGGGGTGGGCGGTCTGACTGGCTCTCCTCCACAGTTTGCCATTCCTCCTCCACTAGTAGGTAGAGACTGCCACGATCCTCCACTCCTACTACACCGTCTCCGGTGTTACTTGTACCTGTGGTGTGATTGAGTTGAACTAACGTTTGAGTAGCTGCATGGTTGGCGATGGAGGAGCGGCATGTCGGGTCAGGGTTCGCGTGAATTCACACGAGGGGCGAATTGGGCACTTCTGGTTTCATCTTTGCTCTGCTACTCTTTTTCATCAATCCTTTTCTATTTTTCGAATCAATCCTTATCTTGAGATAAATCATTGTCAAAGTGGGAATTCTGTAAAACAGCGAAAAATCCGACGTACGTGAAAATATCAATTTATCATTTGAAGAAAATCATATAAATAACAAGTTATATAAAGCTGTATGAAGTAAATGAAAATACGAATATTTACTATGTAAATTTCTTATGTGAATTAATATAAACTTCAATTTTAGTCGAAAGCAAAGCTCAGGCGTCGAAAAACATGTAGAAAAATATATAGTTGAAGAAATCGAGCGCAATTAATTCTTTCTTACTTTGTACAAGGATAATTACTTTCGTACTCTCGTCGGCGACTGTTAATCCACCCTCAAAGTCGTTGTTCCTTGGTTCTCAACGGTACTTTACGTACATCCACCGGCACGTTTCCGTGCGTGACAGTTACTTCTCGAGCGAACGATGTATCGCTCGGCATGTCGAAAGTTTTTCTTAACGCCTGGAAATTTTTCTTCACGCTCACGCGACTCCAATTCGCGTCTTCCACACCGTGCGACCTTCTACCTTCGAACATTTCTGGAAATAATTTCAACAGACAAAAGCAGTAAAGAATTTCATGCTTACTTCAATTTAGTTCGCGTAGCGAAGATAGTGCAGCTTTCGTTATAGATATTCTGTTCTACGTACCCTAATTGTACGATTAGATATTTATTTGTTGCCTGTGTTTATATGATACATTTTCTTACCATTTTATTCCTCCTTCCGTGATGCCAGTAACTAAAGAACAAACTGGAAAGTAATTTGCAAAGGACTAAAATCGGCCGTCGTTGCGCAACGCCGCCGACTATTCGATCGCGTTTCCAGAAAACAGTCTGAGAGAGATCATCCGTCGACGGTTTATCCGAGAGTAGAAATTGGAAATCGTTGTGTAATAACGCTGATTCCCTGTTTGGAGGAAGACGTGATAATCGTTCCAGTCGTGGCACGCGAGTACCTCGAGACACTTGTCGAAGAGGATCCTCCGCCGTGTTCCAAGAAGATCGAACAAACTCGATCGCGACCCATCGGAGTCCTTGAGTTCCAACAGTTTCTCGCTTCTTAGGTTTCTTGCGCAACGCCGGCGACGAACAGTACCCTCTGCTCGACAATTATATAGGGGCCGAGGCATTCCTCCGGCTGGACGAAACGTCGAATTAAAGCAATGGGTTATAAACGGTCCGCGCGTGTCCGCGAATCGCCGGTTCGTGAAACGATCACGAAGGTCGTGCGATCCATCCGAAAATAGGGAATCCATCAGTCACCGGCAGAATGATAATTTGCCGTGGCCGCACGCGTGATGAACATTAGACAGTTCGTTTTTTGCCGCCATTCGCCCGCCTTTTGTTCTGCTTTCTCTCTTTCCCTCTCTCTCTCTCTTTCGTGCGGCATTAAATTTGGTCCTTGGTTATGGGATTAGGATTTGTAGGTAGGTATATTAAAAGAAGGTTCTCGTTCTAGGGATGAAAAATATTGGAATATTGGTTGGATGCATTGTAGATTTAAAAGGTAAATTGATTAATTGAAAGAAGAACGAAGGCATGTTCTTCATACATTTTTTAGGAACTAAAAATCGAATTAATAATAAAGTATTTACTTATTCGATGGCTTTCTATAAACAATTTACGGACTACTGGAACAACCTATCTAATTTCTTATCACCCAAATAATCTTCTTAAACATCCGAAAGGCATAGAAGGAAAGCATCTCGAAAAGAGAGATTCCACATCGGAACACCCGAACAACCGCATTCCCCATTCTCTTACCAATTTATATTAGTAATCTGCGTTATCACGCAGGTAAAAATGTCACCGGTTACCTTTAACCACCTTGTTGCACCTGTTCCCGTTCGGGATAATTTAGAGACGCAGGGGCACGCCTTCGTGAAAGCTCATCGGGTAGAGATCGATTCGTATCGCGTCTCGGGACCGGTAGAAACGAAAGTTATCGCGATATAACCGGCCAGATAGAACAGCGTAGGAACAAGCCACGATTTTTATCTTTCTAAATCGTCCCTCCGAGGCAGGATGGATCGTTGCTCCTCAGGAGGAAGCCGGAGGTCTCGTGGAAACGGTAGCGACCGACGCCAGCCGAAAGAGAACCAGTCGTCTTCAATATTTCAGAGTTGACTTATTACACGTCGCGCTTAGCCGGATAGAGGAAGGCAACATGTCGCCGTTTTTCTTTATCCGAACGCATCGAACAGGTTTAATTACCGGTGGTTGTAAATTTCTTCCCGCTGCAACTCGTGAGGAGGATCGTGCGTGCCCTGCGGGCCCTGCGCCGCGCGCTGCACGTTTGACGTCCGAGGAATTCAGGACTTTGACGTCTTGCTCAGAAGCCTGCTACCGGTTTAATAAACAAATCGCTCGACTTTCAAATTAACCCGCTGGCGCAGATTTTTCCGCGCCGTGCACGCTCGGTTACACCTTTCGATTTCTGCACAGAGTGAGGTAACCGGAGTTATGTTCATTAGACGAGGTGTTACGTCAGGATAGCTACAAAAAAAGTTTTGTTGTTTGAGCAACAACAAAATTAAGTAAACTCGAATTTTTACTGGGACACGTATCGTTTCAAACTGCAAATGCCAATAATCTTCAAATTAAATGTTTAGTGTTAATAATTGTATTTTTTTTGGATTTTTTCTGGTTTTTATATTATCGTACGGAACTTTGTAAAAACCAGAAAATTAATAAAAAATGTATAATGATAATTATGACAAGTTTGTACAAAATTGGACATAATTCTGACAAAAATAATTGCAATCATTTTGAACGTGTAATTGATAATAAAATAATTCTTCAAAGGGCATATATACACATATATATTGAGTAAATATATCAAAAAGTATGCGTTCTTAATTTATTATATGCTCTTCGTTCAAATCAAATCAACTGAAATTGAATACCCTGCTTCAATTAAAACGACACGCTTCGAAAACCAAGAAACATCGAGAATCGTGCTTTTGATTGTGCTTTTTACAGTTTACAATTCTCACAAGTGTTCGCAGAGAATTCCTCACTAGTGAAAGCTGTTTGAGCCCCGCTGTTTTGCTGCGCCAGATGCTAAGTATTCGAACCCCAAATTTCGAACATGTTGTTTCGAGCAGGTCGTCAAAGCAGCGTGCAGCATTTGTAGAAACCGCAATGCGGTCCGAGAAACACCGGTTAACCGGCGATGATCCGTGAACGAGCACAACCTGCGCTGGCAAACAGACAGAAATTAGGGTAGAAGAAAAGAGAGGGTGAGAGGCGACTTTTCTGCGGTCGTCGGCACACACTCTCGAGAATCGAGAGCCCGACAATTACTCTACAGGGGGTCGTTACGGGCGCCTAGGGTGTTCTGCTCGCTCTCTTGTTTGTCATCGAGTCATCGATCCATTAAACAAGACCACACTTCAAGAATGATTAACGCCGTTCGGCTTCGTGGAAACTTGATTTCCTCAGGTGGCGCGCGATCGGTTTGAACACGAGCAAGTTTGAAAGATAAATTCTCATATTGCGGAGCAATCGTTATTATTCTATAAATTATTATCACATCATTGTTTTTTTTTTTTAATAAACACAATTGTGGGAATGAGATTAATCATCTGATGATTATATAAATATCTGAGAATTGAGCGATGAAATTGTAACACCAATAAAAATTGAAGTGGATTATTCTGGAAATTCCACGAAATTCCAAATTCTTTACAAATACTCAGAGTAAACCTTTTATACTTATTCAACGAAAATACACAAAGGAAGTCAATACTTTCTCCAAACACTTCTCAACTATCAGCTATTAATAAAAGACCGAATCTACTCATCTAAAAGCACAAACGATATAAAAAGCTCTCTACTGTTAAAAAAAAAGATACGATTCTCTGGTTATTGTCGAAAGTAATGATAGTAGGCAAAGATAGCGAGGAGAGCAGCGAAAATTCCAGAGGCGTGCCAATTGAGAATGATCGTTCGGAATCGTTCACCTGTTCCTTATTTCCGCGATGAGACACAAAAGGTTACAAAACGACATATATCTGTCATAATTTCGCCGGCGTTGGCCGACGGGTCGCGCGCGGCCAACAGATTAATCTATTCGAACCATCTGATTCTCTCCTCGTTAGGGGTTGTTCCGTTGCTATTACAAGAGCCAACCCCTCTGGCTGACGTTGCGCACGATCCGATAAGAAGACGCCACGCAATTTTTACCCCAGTTTCGACGACAGCGTGCTTACATACGTGGGAAACTCGTTGCGTCGAATTTCGACGATTATTTAATGATAAATGAACAGTTCTAATATTCAGAAATTTCAGTATTCAGACGTTTTAGTTGTTTTAATTATCGTTAATATATCTTTAGAGATTCTTCGTTTTATCAGGTGTTTCATTTGAGAAGGAAACGTGGCAATGGTTAATACTTTAACCTTTTAGGCATTATGCGCCACTATAGTGGCTCACTCTAATAGTTCACTTTATTTTAAATAGTTTCACACTATTTTTGCCTTCACATCGATTTATAACAGTGTTATAACAATATACAGACAGAATACACAGTCTTTGTTTTTGATACGCCAGTGTCAGGTATGAGCTGTTGCTTTCCATTTAAATAAATATATAATTTGCTCTTAATATACCAGATGCTCTTTTTAAAAGTATGTGCATCATATCTTTAAGAAAAATTATAATTTAATCGTCAAAACCGCTTCATTGCGGTGCTGTATTCGCGTTGAAAATTCAGCTGTGCCTAAGAGGTTAAAGTTTCCAGACAGCAGGATGTATATATGATCTTCTCTAAATGAAATTTGGAATTTGGAATATGGAGGAACGATTCTAGTAACAAGGACATCCAACATAGATCGATGAAAACTAATGGCGCATCCTCCATTTTCACGTGATTTTAGCAACACCAAATAAGAAATTACACGTAGACCAGCAACAAGATCTATCGCGACTATCATCACGATCATGAGTGGAAAATATTTTGAAAAGATATTCGTCCCAAGAGCACGTGTTTACTGGATTCAGACGTGAGTTCAAATTTGCAAGCGATTTCTTCTATCCACGAAGGCGTGAAGAAGTATGCAACCGAGAGANAAACACCAAAAAAAAAAAAAAAAAAGAGAGAAAACGGACAGCGGAACGAGAAGAGAATTCGACGTGCAAATAAAACCGGTTGGAACTATTAACTACCCGAGAAAAGGGGGGCGAGGCAAGAATGGAAAGAAAAACACAACGCGCTGTCTAGCGAAGCCATCCGTCCAAGGCGGAGAGAAGAGCAAGACTCCTATTTCCCTCGATGCAATTTCATCGACGGCAATTTCGTCTTCGAGAAGCATGCAGCTGCTGCTGCTGCTGCTGCTTCTTCTTCTTCTTCTTCTTCCTTGAGTAACCACCGATACGATATTAGGAGGCCTGGTTTCCTATTATTTTTTTAGGCAGCTTAGGAATCGCCTCCTTTTTTTTTTCTCTCTCTCTTTTTCCCTCCGACAGGAGCATCTTCGTTCGCCGATCAAACGTTAATTTTGCAAACGAACTGACCTGGTTCGCAGAGTGAGAGGGGGACGGGTTAGAGTGACGGTGGCGTGCACACCAGCAGATCGAGCGTTAAAATGAAGAGGACGAGGAGGGTCAGTGTGTAGCGCAAGGTGTTCGCGCGATTTTTTTGATGAAACAATCAGGGCGGCGCCGATTATCAGACGTACAAGACGTCGGGGCTTAAAGATCCCCGAAGAGACAGGAGTCGGCTACAAGTTAATCTGTTTCGTAGCTTTATCATCGTGCAGCTTGCTTTTATTGCGCCCGTTTGTATCGGAAACGCCCCTTATCGTAGGCAGATTTTTGGAAACGCCGGCAGCCACCGACTCCCTGTCGAATCGGTTTAATAGATAATTGGAAGTTCCGAAAGTTAGTTGGCTTCCACCGACCGAAAGGGAATTAAATATTTTAGCGACACCTGTTCCCCATGCGTGGGGAATATCAGCGGATATTTTCTACGTTTTAATGCTAAGTTCTTTTATCAGGCCTGCCGGGACTTTTTTTTTCGCAAAATTTAAAAGTCCGATACGGGGTTTAATTATCAGCGTGATACTCTCGTTTCTCCTGTTTCTTCTCTTCGTTTTCAAGATGAAAAAGAGAGGAAAGCAAAAATATCCCATCTCCCGACGAGTTTTACAATATTAAATTATCTATATTTCCTGCGATCGGATCTAGACGCAGGAAGCAACAAAGTATAACAGAGCGCAAAGAACAGGAAAGTGTAAAAGAAGCTAATTAATAAGCTCGAAGAAAAGAAGTGGAAGAACCAGTGTCGCAAGTGTGTGACATCTGCAAACGATTGCTACATTTCTTTTCAAAATCATTTCAAACATTCGATCGAAGCACACGATTCGTCAAGCGAAGCCATAGTCGTTCCGTCTAATCAAACCGAGCCAAGCTCGTTGACGAGTGGCGGCGAGAGGGTCGTTTCAAGCCTGGCTGGAAACTTGCCGAACAGCCTCTGCTATCACTGTCATTAAATATTCATCAAAGGAAGCCATCATCGAGGCTTCTCCGAGTCGCTTCTCCCGCGATACAATTTTCCCAGCTTAAACGCCCTATCGACAGCCGCAAATCCGGCTGAAACTGCGCGGCAAGGATTAGCCCTCGAGCCCTGGATGGATACGGAAAGGAGGATTAAATCGTTACTTCGAGCTCATGCTTTTCCGCTTGCTTACCCCATCAGCCCAGCCGAGCTTAGTATCCCACGTCGATGGCCCGAAGGCGGCGTTGATTCCCAGAGAGTGTGTAGAGGCGTTTTAGGATCGATGACCAGAGAGAAAGAGAGAGAGAGAGAGTTGTTTTCATCCCTTTCGTTCCCTCGTCTTTCATCCTGTTCCTCCTTTGTCCAAGAGAATGATAATATCGCGTAGTCCAACTGGCCGATGACACCCTCGCTGATAGAATGCTGGATTCTCATTGGTCGTTGGAACGGGTGGTTAATATTAGAGGGTTTCACCGATTGGCGGCTCTTTGGAACGCCCCGGAAGGATGCGCAGCTGCCAGGACATGCGTAATCCGACGGTTGATCGACGGTTCAGCAACGACCATTTCCCTGGCTTGCCCCCATCGTTTCTTCTATGAGCAGACGCGTATGTATGTATTACACGTAGGCAGAGGAATAGACGCCACTGTTTTTCCACCCTTCCTCGTCGTCGAAGAAGGGGGATGAGGGTTGCTGAAGCATTCAAGATGAAGGTATATAATTCCGGACATTTTTGAATTTCTTTGAGTCTTTCTTGAGTAGTTTTGACTTTTGAGAGTTCGAACAAGCAGTGTTTTCAGAAAATTTTTCTGAACCGATTCCGGAAATTTTATATTTCTTTGAACTTTTCTTGAGTAGTTTTGACTTTTGAGAGTTTAATGTAACGAGTGTTGTTTTCAGAAGATTTTTCTGAACCGATTCCGGAAATTTTGAATTTCTTTGAAT
>NIPQ01093268.1:7562-35667 GCA_002806875.1 Lepidotrigona ventralis hoosana
TTTGTTTTTTTTTTTAATTTTTTTTTTTTTTTTTTTTTTTCTTTTTTTTTAAGCAATCTTTCGAGGACGCGGAACTGAAGAAAATGGACAAAGCCGAGGACGAGGGCAAACCAGACCCGCTCACACAATTGGTAACGACATTTTGTCGCGGCGCTATGACAGAACGGTCTGGCGCACTCCAAGAGGATCCTTTGTACATGAGCTACGCGCAAATTATATCGAAATCTTGCGGCGAGGAGGAGGAGGAAGGCGAAGACGAGGGTGGAGGAGGCGAAGAAGAAGGTGGCGCCTCGATCCACGTAAGTATCTTTTCCCAATACTCGTAAACGAATTTAAGAAAAAAAAAGAAAAAAAAGAAAAAGAAAAAACTCTTTACTAACAAAAACTTTCTGAACTACCAAACAATTTTCGTGTCTTTTTCTCGCGAACTGACCTTATAGAAGCGGGGCCATAAGCCACTTATGGTAAGAACAAGTAGCAACCTAGTCGTTTGCGGAAATTCAACTGCTTTTATACGCTCGTTCATTGAAAACCGGACGTTACCATTTGCGAAATGCAAAGCCAATCAATTACTCGAAAATTTCATCGTAGGCTCTAGTTGATCCCGAATGAAACGATCGTTCCTGCTCAAAAACGCACGACGTACGAATTTGTAAATACATACGCTTGCATCAACGGTAGACTGAATTTCCTGATCACTCTGTACAAAATCAATCTCCACACACGTCCATTATGTATCCCTGACAATGATTAACACTGATTCGTCAAAACATCGGGAATATTTCCAACTTCACTAACGATATTCTCTAACGTTTTCTTTAACGCTCTCCCTGAAGCGACCGATGCACAAACTCATGGTAAGAAGAAAGGAAAAACGTAGAATAAAGTTGAATAAAGTTGAAAAAATAACTTTCGAAACTTTCGAAACGCGCTAAATTGAACAGCCAAAAGAAAAGAAAAAAAAAAGAAAATCATTCTCAATTGTTCGTGATCCAGGAGCAAGAAATGGAGAAGCAGAAACTTCTGTTCCACCAAGCGCGGCTCGCGAATCGCGGTGTAGCAGAGATGGTGCTGCTTCACATCTCGGCGTGCAAAGGTCTTCCCAGCGAGATGGTGATGAAGACCTTGGAACTGGGCATCTCCATTCTACGCGGCGGCAACATAGAGATTCAACGAGGAATGCTGAACCACTTGAAGGAAAAGAAGGACGTGGGCTTTTTCACTTCGATCGCCGGTCTTATGAATTCCTGCAGCGTGTTGGATCTGGACGCGTTCGAGAGGAACACGAAAGCGGAAGGCCTGGGAGTTGGCTCCGAAGGTGCTGCCGGCGAGAAGAACATGCATGACGCCGAATTTACGTGCGCTCTGTTCCGATTCATTCAACTGACGTGCGAAGGGCACAATCTCGGTGAGTTTCTAGGTTTCCTTCGTCTTTGACGAAGCTTCTGAAAAATTTCTGCCCGAAGTTCATCGATTAACCAACGTCAAACGATATCGACAGACTGGCAGAATTATCTGAGAACGCAGGCTGGTAACACGACCACGGTGAACGTGGTCATCTGCACCGTCGATTATTTGCTGCGCTTGCAAGAATCCATCATGGACTTCTACTGGCATTACTCCAGCAAGGAACTCATCGACCCCGCTGGCAAGGCTAATTTCTTCAAAGCCATCGGCGTCGCCAGTCAAGTATTCAACACTCTCACCGAAGTGATCCAGGGGCCTTGCGCTCAGAATCAACAAGCGCTTGCGCACTCTCGATTATGGGACGCCGTCGGTGGATTCCTCTTCCTTTTCTCCCACATGCAGGACAAGTTGTCCAAACACTCGAGTCAAGTTGACCTTCTGAAGGAATTGTTGAACTTGCAAAAGGACATGATTACCATGATGCTCTCCATGCTGGAAGGTACTTCCTTCTCCGAATTGATTCAAGAATTTTGTCTTTCCTCTGGAGCTCTAATCGTCGAATTCTCTATCATCACGTAGGTAACGTCGTGAACGGAACGATTGGGAAACAGATGGTGGACACGCTGGTAGAATCCGCAGGCAACGTCGAGTTGATTCTGAAATACTTCGACATGTTCTTGAAGCTCAAAGATCTCATATCGTCGCCAAGCTTCTTGGAAGTGGATCTGAACAACGACGGTTGGGTGTATCCGAAGGACTTCAAGGAGAAGATGGAACAACAGAAGAGTTACACCAAGTAAGTATCGTATCTCTATGCTTGTACGTTTGTATTAACAACGAAGAAGACATCACGATGGGATTTCTTCTTTCAGCGAAGAGATCGAATTTTTATTGGCATGTTGCGAGACGAATCACGATGGCAAAATCGATTACGTGGCTTTCATGGACCGTTTCCACGAGCCAGCCAAAGAGATTGGTTTCAATCTTGCTGTTTTGTTGACTAATCTGTCGGAACACATGCCGAATGAACCGAGACTGGCGAGGTTCCTCGAAACGGCAGGCTCCGTGTTGAACTACTTCGAACCGTACCTCGGAAGGATCGAGATCCTCGGTGGGAACAAGAAGATCGAGCGTGTGTACTTCGAGATCAAGGAGTCGAACATCGAACAGTGGGAGAAACCGCAGATCAAGGAGTCAAAGAGAACGTACTTTTATAACACCGTGGTGGAAGCCGGTGAGAAGGAGAAGTTGGAGACTTTCATCAACTTCTGCGAGGACGCCATCTTTGAAATGCAGCACGCGAGCGCGCTGATGGCGGTGGAAGAAAGCGGAGGGATCGGAAAGGCGAGAGAATCATCTTACACTTACATGACCGACGACGACGAAGAGAGGAACAAAGACCCCATCAGGAGAGGCATTCAAACGTTCAAAGACAGCATTTACTTCTTCTTCTCTATATTCTCACCTACCAACATCAAGAACAAAATCGCAGAAATGCAGCAAATGACGTTCCTGGAGCTCTTCATCGGTTTCTTCAAGATGATATTCTACGCGTTCTACTATTCTGGTTTTGGCGTTGGATGTGTAATTGGATACTTCATGAGGTTACTGTTGGCGTTGATGAAAGGGCCACACGTGGAAGAACCTGTGATCGAGGTGAAGGAAGGTGAAGAAAAACCGGCAAGACATTTGCCTGCGTTACCGCCAACACCGGACGAATCGAATCTACAGGTTCGAAAAGAGATATCCAAAGATCCAAAAATGCGTATAATACAAACATGCGCATAAATTACAAACAAACTCAATTCTTACGTAGGTACAAGCGTTCGGAATGGATATAACGAAAGAGGAAGGCGGACAAATAAAGATCGCGCCCCACGAATCAGCAACGTCCACTCCTCAATCAAGCATCGAGGAAACGGGTGAAAGCACGCCGGAAGAAGCTGCTGGCGAGGAGGGTGCGAGAGGTGAAGGCGGCGGAGACACGGAGTCACCTGTCTCATTGGCTGACTTATTAGGGTATGATTAAGTTTTCTAATTGCAACGTAACGTGTTCTCTATTGGTACGTCTTGGTTAAGCAACTTCCAAGATCAGTTGCAATTCTACGTTTACTCGCGACGCGAAACACGAATACAAATATTGAGATATTTGCAAACAGAGGCGAACAGGCTAGAGCCCAGGCAGCAGCTGCAGCTGAGGCAGCAGCCGCTCAACAAGCAGCCATGGCTGCTGTAGAAGCGGAAGCGAAACAGGAAACGATAGCAGAACCGTCGGGGTCGTCTATCGATTTCTCTGATTACACCCATCGCGTGGTCTCCTTCTTGGCCAGGAACTTCTACAATCTAAAATACGTGGCTCTCGTTCTCGCTTTCTGTATCAACTTCATGCTGCTGTTCTACAAGGTGAGCCCACAATCCTCTGAACTCGAAACTTTCGCGCCAGTTCGTATAAATACGAGAAAAATCACCGACTTGCAGGTTACATCTTTGGGTGACGACGAAGACGAGGAAGGAAGCGGACGAATGGCCGACATGTTGGCAGAGATATCTGGCGAGGGTGCGTCTGGCTCCGGAAATGGCAGTGGTATAGAAATAGGAAGCGGAAGTGGGGAGAACGAGTCCGAGGAAGAGGAAGACGAACCGGTCGAATACGTGGAGGTGTCAGAAGACTTTTACTACATGGCACACGTTATAAGACTCATGGCTATGCTTCATGCGATCGTCTCTCTTGCTATGCTGGTTGCCTATTATCACTTGAAAGTACGATCATTTCGACGATCGAGAATTCTCTGTATCTCGATTGTGCATTCGTGTTGACTTGCCTATGTTGCAGGTACCGCTGGCTATCTTCAAACGGGAAAAGGAAATTGCGCGACGCGTGGAGTTCGATGGTCTGTACATCGCTGAAACGCCGGAAGAAGACGACATCAAGGCGCACTGGGACAAGATGGTGATATCGGCGAAAACGTTCCCCGTGAATTATTGGGACAAGTTCGTGAAGAAGAAAGTTCGACAGAAATACAGCGAGACTTACGACTTTGATTATATAAGCAACTTGCTTGGCATGGAAAAGACTTCGTTCAGCCAACAGGAGGAAGAGGGTTCCGGTTTGATACACTTGTGAGTAAAATTACGCAGATTTTTCTAGTTTCTGCAGTGGTCTTCGATCACCGTCGTTCTCGTTCTTTTCTTTTCTTTTTTCTAGCATCGTAAATATCGATTGGAGGTACCAAGTATGGAAAGCGGGAGTTACCATCACGGATAACGTAAGCAAACGATTAATACTCGTGAAATCTAATTCTATGATTAGTTTTAGGATGTTTGAAATCTGTGATATTTGTTCACAGGCATTTTTGTACAGTCTGTGGTACTTTACATTTTCAATCCTTGGCAATTACAACAACTTCTTCTTTGCTGCTCATTTGCTCGATGTCGCGGTTGGTTTCAAGACTCTAAGAACGATCTTACAGTCCGTCACGCATAATGGCAAACAACTGGTGTTAACAGTGATGTTGTTGACTATCGTCGTCTACATATACACGGTCATAGCCTTCAACTTCTTCAGGAAATTCTACATTCAGGAAGAGGACGATGAAGTGGACAAGAAATGTCACGACATGTTAACGGTACGATGTAGAAAATGTCTAAGTACGCAATCGTATAATAAGCTTTTTATGATGAGTAAAAATGAGCACAATGAGAGAAAACGAAAAGGAACGGATGAATCGGCGACTTTACCCATCGATCATAAATCATAAATCAGATCGATCAATCTCTCGCATTGTGAAAAAAGTTATAAACCGTGCTAAATCAATTAACACGAATTTTATTGATGATTATTTTTGTTTTCATATATTCATTTCAGTGCTTCGTATTCCACTTGTACAAAGGTGTCAGAGCCGGTGGTGGTATCGGTGATGAAATCGGTGAACCTGATGGCGACGACTACGAAGTCTATCGTATCATGTTTGACATCACTTTCTTCTTCTTCGTTATTGTCATTCTGTTGGCTATTATTCAAGGCAAGCTGAAGAAAACATCAATGTCGTTATCGAATTGTCGAGTTTTAACTCTGTGTCTTTGCCGCGAACAGGTTTGATCATCGATGCATTCGGCGAGCTTCGAGACCAGCTCGAAAACGTGAAGACAAACATGGAGAGCAACTGTTTCATTTGTGGCTTAGGAAAAGAATATTTCGACACGGTGCCGCACGGTTTCGACACGCATGTTCAGCAGGAGCATAATCTTGCCAATTATATGTAAGCTACGTTCGCAAGAATTTATATCCTTTCAAGCAACGTAAATCGTCATGGTTGAAAATTTTTTCCAGGTTCTTCTTGATGCACTTAATCAACAAACCAGACACCGAGTACACCGGTCAAGAAACGTACGTGTGGAACATGTATCAGCAAAGGTGTTGGGACTTTTTCCCAGTCGGCGATTGCTTCCGCAAGCAGAACGAGGCGGTGGAGGAAGAGGCGAAGAAGAAATAAACAAAATTTTCAAATTTATCTCGTTTTACGTATAGTTGAACGACCAATCGATCAATCTACCAAGGAGGATTCCCCTCTCTGAAATCATCTTCGATGATATTTGTAGTCTGTAATTTCTGTACGCGAAGGAAAGGTAGAGCGCGCAAAGACGTTCGACAACGTACGACTTCAATTTTTCGAACGCTATACTCTCGCTCGTTTATCGACACGTACAACTAGAACACCGAATGCGTGTGTACCATTCGACATCTCGTCGTTATTCCAAGTTTTAGGCAAACTTGTTCGCAACACACGGATTACCGATGCCGATCGATTAAAAGTCCGCGCGAGTTGCACGCAACTCGTGCAAAATCTCGAAGGGACTTGCATTTTCGATCGCGCGCGAACGAACGAGCGAGGCAAGTTGGAGGAGACTGGCGAAATATTTTTCCAACTTATTTTTCCAACTTTGTAAAGATATGGCTGGATATCGTGTAACACAACAGTTTCCTCTCCTTATATAGATAGATAATTTACAAAGTGTTGTTGATCATCGACAAGAGAACCGACTGCACAAATCTACATTCGTCATGACGATTTATCGTTATATCGATTGCCTTCTTTTCATACGCCATGAGTGACCACATCTTGTGCATAACAATTTCACTCACTGACGCAATGTTTGAGATTATTACAAGAATATTACGTAAGTTGAAGGTGTTTCAAAGTTTATATATCAAATTGTAAAATGTTTCTTCCACGATTCGTGTGGGAACTTTTTAATAATTATTGACGACTGAAATCACGATGTAATCAAACATGTCAATATGTTGTAAATAAGAATCTACGACAAGATTACCTGAGAATAAAGAAAGACATACTTCTTTATCTCGATGCTCTATTTCCAATCCCTCCCATCCCCCCGCATCTAATATTTGATTGATTCTTAAATCACACTTTAGCAAGTAACAATCGACTGATTCTTTCCAAGTATATCGTCATCGTTCAACGATAACATGCCTGCTGATAAACAACAGAAAATTTCATCTGTCATTTTTCCAATAGAATGCATTTACAATAGATCGAAAGCTTGACCTTCCACTCCTCTCCACTTCTGTCCCCTTTTCTCTATACTCCTCAAAAGTTTCAACATTTCAATTCCATCGATCTTTCGAAACTTGTTTCCTGAACACTCAAATCTTGACGCTAACTGATGAAAATCCGAAAGAAGTCGTCGCTGATAAAACGATCGATGGATCTAGGCGAAGCTGGTGCCCAGAGGAGGGGGGGAAACTGGTCTGCACCCCGATCGATCGATGCAGCGTGGCAGAATAACGAAAAAGGAGAATCCACGGAAGCAGCGTGTTTCCTCGGTTGTGTACGTTTCTGGTCGTGTCGGCAAAACGAAAAATACCGGTTTCCTCCTTGTGCAGAGCCGATAGAGGGAAAGAGGTCGCGCAAGCGCCCCACCTCTAGCGCCGGCGGCTGAGAGCCTCGGGGCGAAAATGCACCCTGGCATGGGAGTGTCAGCGGGCGATCGTCGCTGCGGCGAAAATACGGTGATGCAGCCCAGGAACGGGATCTGCGACAAGATCGAAAATTACATATCCGATCTGGGACAATGGTACGTAAGCGAAGGCTGATTGATCGGCAAGTGGAACCCTCTGACGAGAAGCCGAGCGTCGAATCATCCTCGGACCGGCTTTTCGTTTCTCTCGAGCCGGCCAAGGGAAGGGGAACATCGAGGATAAAAGTGGCGGGTGTTTACGAGGAATTTCCTAGCGTTCAGCTCGTGGGTGGAAAAACAATGGTTCTCGGTTCATTGATCTCGCATTGTCTCGTGCTTCGGACCTGTTACTTCGGCGGAATATAATGCGTTCTGTTGTTCGCTTCAATTAAAGATGGTTTTGGTGTGTTGCGCGGAGAAAAATACAATTATTTTTTCGTCAAAAAAAAAAAAAATAGTTTGCAAATATCGGTCAATAAGTTCAATTAATCTTGATTCAGAGATTTTCTCGTTGTCCATTTTTTTACGTTTTAAGCTTCGTTTCATCACGCACGAAACGTTTGATGTTTTTAATTGCATTTTCCATCGTTAACAGGTCAGTGTGGAGAGCGATAATACTGGGACAAGTGCTGTCCCTGGTGTTATGCCTCATGACCCACGCAAATCATCACATCAACACCGCGTATCAACTCGCGCTCCCGTCCGGTAAGTCATTGATGAACAATCGCTTGCATAAATAATCGACACGCGGGAATTGCGATCGAACAATGTTTGTCATGGAGAATCTCTTCCACGGAATAGCACAAAACCTTCCGCATTACGTTATGATGTGTCTTGTATACACAACCTGGATGTCCTGCAGAGGAGTAGGGAACGGCCTAATTTCCGTCATAAAAGCCCGTGGATGGAGGTACTTGCTGTTGGCGCTCATTGACGTCGAAGCGTGTACACTTGTAACATCCTCGCATCAATTCACCAGCCTGGCTGGAATACAGGTACGCGCTAATGATGTCACGTGGCATTTCAACGTTACACTTTTGCCAAACGACAGCGACGACGAAATTCTTTGCTTTCGAGACGTTAATTATCATCGTTCTAGTAGAACCGAAATGAAAGAGAACCAGCAGCAAATGGCTTTTCATTTGAACCGCAAATGTTGTTTCGACGATAATAAAATTTTATTTTGCAAGCAGCTGTAAAATTTTTCTTTCGTAACGCGTTTTCTTTAAATTAATTCTCCCAGTGTCTTTTCTCCCTTTTTTTCTTTTTCCTTTTCATACAAATTCTACGAAACTCGCGTTTATTCAGAATTCAAAGGAAACGGAACGACAACTTCGTTGAATGTGAAAACGGTTCATTCTTCGATGCTGGTACGAAGTTCCGCTTCGTTGAAATAAGGGGCAAGCGGTGCGCCGCACAATCTGTATACGATTGAGTATGCAACTTTCATAGCCGTCAATTAAACGGCCACGAGTATTTGTGGTCGCGATGAATGGCACGGAGCATTGTATCGGATATACACTACCACCAACAAAAGGAGAATACCGGGTCGAAGACCCGGCATACTCACCCCCTTGTCGCCTATTCTTGATCGAACTGCGTTCTCTATTGAAATGTTAACAGTCTACAGCAACGAGGATGTTTAATCGGAAGTAATTCTGTTTCAGCTGCTCGATTGCGTGGCTATACCAGTTGCATTGGCGTTGTCGTGTTTGGTTCTCGGCGTCAGATACAGAATGGTGCACATAGTCGGCGTTTCCGTTTCCCTGATGGGGGTGGGATGCTTGGTTTGGGCAGGAATTGATGACACTAAAGATCCTACGACTACAGGTGATTGTTCGACGAACGCATTCCGATGATCAAATGCCACGAATTTTTTATCGACGTCGAAAACCGGTTACTAAATAAATTTCAATTTCAATTTTAATGTTTCTGTACAAAGGGAAGAATCACCTCGTTGGTGATATGCTGTGCCTCGGTGGCGCGGTATTGTTCTCCATAACAACGGTACTACAAGAGTTAACAGTAAAGACAGTCGATATTATCGAGTACCTCGGCATGATCGGTTTCTTCGGTACTATATTATGCTGCATGCAAACGTAAGTCCTCCGTCAAAACGGAAAAACAAAGATTCACTTGATTATTACGATTTGTATCATTTATTATTCCAGGGCCGTGTTAGAGAGCTTAAAGTTGGAATCATTTCAATGGTACAACGCACCAGTAATCACGTTCTTGGTGTTTTACTGCATCACGCAATTCGTATTTTTCTCGCTGGTGCCTGTTATATTGTTCGAATCCGGTGCAACTGCATTGCAATTAGCACTGCTGACTGCAGATTCTTTCAACGTTTTATTTGGCATGCTGCTCCATCAATACAGGGTATCTCCTTTTAAAATGATCGCTATAAATTAAGATGTAAACAGAAACATAACGTTACTGCTCTAATTTCTCACGTGTCCGAATAGAATACGTGTTACACGGATAAAATCGTCTATTGCGACATAACAGACAATACACGGATACATATGCTAATAAAGTTCCTACCACCTGTTCCAGTTTCACGCATTGTATTTCGTCTCCTACACGCTCACAATGACAGGCATATACATCTACGCGATAAAAAGAACTCCAACGTCGACGAACTCACGAAGACAGCACGCTGAACCCTCTGCTCCAGATTACAGGTAATATATTACACGAAGAGATGTCCTACGAAGCGAAAACTCTTAATTTTTAAAGCGAGTAGATCTATCTACGTTCGATTGAAAAAGTGGAATGCAAAACCAAAGGTCAGAAACAGCTGCGAGGGAAAGTTTTTCTTCGAATAACCTCGTTAACGAGCTATTCGTTTCATTTGTCCTTCAATTGAATGTATCTCTATCAAATACTTTTTTTTCCACTCAAAAAACGTTTCCACTCGCTCATAATTTTCTTTTATGCAACAATAACTTCTCCACCCTATATTTTTCCTTTTTTATTTTCACAACCACCGTGGATTAAAGTGATGTCATTTTAAGACATATGTCTCATCCTGACGTCGGAGAGGTGGAAATGGCAACAAGTTCGGGGATGTCTGGCGTGAGTGGTACCCTCGACATGAGGACGTCGACCCTTGGCAGCGAAAAAGAAACAGTAGACGCGACAAGTTTACCGCCAAGCGTTAGCTCTGACACGGCCTTCACCTCCTTTTATGGAAGTTACTACGACTGAGAGAGGTCGCGAGAAGATCCAGAGGAAACGTAGAGCCAGCCGAGAAACTCTGAAATTTTGCCGCGTCCGCACTCTTGTTGAAGTTTTACACCAAGTTCGAAATTAATGATCGCAAAGGAACGTTCTTTCGGTTTCTATGATGTTATACAACGTAAGGATATAAATAGATCTCTTCGTCGATTGATAAGTTTATAATAACGCGTTGCACAGTGTTCTGATTAGCGCAGTGATTTTTCTAAGAATCTAACCGTCTAAAATATCGATCAGTCGCGTATAAATGCGATCTTCATTGTTGATTTGACTGTTTATCAAAATGTAAGTACTATACATTCTTGTTGCTCAACATACTTTGTAAATGATAACGTTACGGTGTAATACAATCGATTGTTATTAATGTCTAAAGGACGTTACCTAATTTCCCCGTTGTCAGATAATAAGTGAGAATCGATAACGATTATTTTTATGATTCTCATTCATCTTCGTTTGTGAACTGCATTTTACATTCTATCGTCCATCCATGTGTCGGAACGTTATTTCATATGTTGTGTATATTTTTTTGAAGTAAATCAATAAATAAATGATAAATCAAATGCAAAATTCTTGTCCTCTTTTTTCTCGCCGCTTTTTCTCCCTCCTTTCCACCGATTTTAATATCTCACGCATTTCAGAAAAACCGCGTGTGGCGACGTGTTTATCATTCACGACATCTGTCGACTAAATCTTGAAAAAATCAGTGACGATGCCGCAATGGCGGGTTCCATAGAGATCCCACTTCGTGATACGGACGAGGTGAATATTTTTGTTTATACTATTCAATATTACTATCTAGAAAGTGTCGGAAGTAAGTTAAACGATCCCTGCCCTCACGTAATTACGCGTAATTCGAGATTCTCTAAAGGCTCGTGATATGAAGACATTTTCATGAACCTAACCTCTACAAGAAATGTTTATGGAATACATCATACACTACTAGCCTATAGATGCACAAACAACGTTCCTTGGTTATTTTGAAATTTATCCCACAGTATAAAATATCAATTGCCATTGTTTTTCATTCATCTTGACAAAATAACTCTCAACTGATTTACTGACCTTATTTTATCCATGTTATTTTCATTTGTATCATGTATAGTAAAATTGTCTAACATTAACCATCTGTTAAGTGAAATTTTTCAATAAATTGAATTTTTTGTCTACATTTTGTCTACTTAAATGCTTGACCATATCATTGATTAATCTTTTTAATTCTTTAAACTATATGCTGTTAGGTAATTGAGCTATACCTTGATCAATTACCAGAAGGAGATGAGGTTCTTGGAATTTTACGTCAAGAACATGCGCAGCTTAATATTTGGGTCAATTTGGCCGTATGTATCTCAAAATACAATAGTTGTATTGGAAGAGTAGCAAAAAAGTGACATAATGTTCTTTTATTATAGCTTGAATACTACAAACAACACAAAATCGAAGATTTCATTAAAATACTTGAATCTTCTCGAATTGATGCTAATATTGACTACCGTGACTATGAAAAAGATCAAATGCGCGCTTTGGACATGTTGGCTGCATATTATGTGCAGGAAGCCAACAGAGAGAAGAATAAGGACAAAAAGAGAGATCTGTTTACAAAAGCTACTCTATTGTATACAACTGCAGATAAAATTATTATGTATGACCAGGTAATATTTATAATATTTCATTTGCTACGTGGAGATATTTACATGTTATTTGAATAATATTTTTTATGCTGCAGAATCATTTACTTGGACGAGCTTATTTCTGCCTCTTGGAAGGTGATAAGATGGATCAAGCAGATGCCCAATTTAATTTTGTACTAAATCAGTCTCCAAATAATATTCCTTCCTTATTGGGTAAAGCATGTATAGCATTTAACAAAAAAGATTATAGAGGTGCTCTTGCCTTTTATAAAAAGGCTTTGAGGACAAATCCAAATTGTCCAGCTGCTGTGAGACTGGGAATGGGACATTGTTTTATGAAATTAAACAATCAGGAGAAAGCACGTTTAGCATTTGAAAGAGCTTTGCAGTTAGATGGTCAATGTGTCGGAGCACTAGTTGGACTTTCGGTTTTGAAACTAAATCAACAACAGCCTGATAGTATCAGAACTGGTGTCCAAATGTTATCTAAAGCTTATACGATTGATTCGACAAATCCTATGGTATTGAATCATTTGGCAAATCATTTCTTCTTCAAAAAAGATTATAACAAAGTACAACACTTGGCGCTACATGCATTTCACAATACTGAGAATGAAGCCATGCGTGCCGAAAGTTGTTATCAATTAGCCAGAGCATTTCATGTCCAAGTAAATCTTTTTTCGGTATAAGATACACTCTGTATGTACTCTATGTGCACTCTATATGACATATAATTAAAATGTTTCAGGGTGACTATGATCAAGCATTTCAATATTATTATCAGGCAACACAATTTGCTCCACCAGTTTTCGTATTACCTCACTTTGGATTAGGGCAAATGTATGTTTATCGCGGTGATGCAGAAAATGTAAGCATAATGTGCTATATTATAACTGATTATTATGATAAAAATGATAAAATTTTCACGCACGGTTTTTTATATTACCGCACAATAGGCAGCACAGTGCTTCGAAAAAGTGTTGAAAGCTCAACCAGGCAATTACGAAACAATGAAAATTCTTGGATCATTGTACGCAAACTCAAGTTCTCAATCGAAACGTGATATTGCTAAAAACCATCTTCGGAAAGTGACGGAACAATTTCCCGACGATGTTGAAGCATGGATTGAACTAGCCCAAATATTGGAACAAAGTGACCTTAACGCAGCCTTAAATGCATATGGTACTGCAACTAGGATTTTAAAAGAAAAAGTCCAAGCGGATATACCTCCCGAAATTCTAAATAATGTTGGAGCTTTACATTATAGGTACATTCCAAATTTTCTTTCTTCAAATTTATTAATTATTTTGCTATTAAAACTAAACGCTTATTGCCTGATCATAGACTTGGAAATTTGGAAGAAGCTAGAAAGAATTTTGAGGAATCTCTGGCGCGTTCTGAAGCAGATGCCTTACACGATTCTGTATACTATAATTCAATTGCGGTTACGACGACGTACAATTTAGCTCGTTTGAACGAAGCTTTGTGCATATTTGATAAAGCAGCAAAATTGTACAGAGCCATTTTAGACAAGCATCCAAAATATGTAGATTGTTATTTACGACTTGGCTGTATAGCTCGAGATAAAGGACAAATTCTTGAAGCATCTGATAGATTTAAAGATGGTTTAAGTATAAATAAAGAGCACCCAGATGCATGGTCTCTTTTGGGTAATTTACATTTGGCCACAATGCAATGGGGTCCTGGCCAAAAGAAATTTGAAAGAATTTTAGATAATCCCGCAACAAGTACCGATGCTTATTCTCTGATTGCTTTGGGCAACATTTGGTTACAAACTTTGCATCAAGGTGGAAAAGATAAAGATCGGGAGAAACGACATCAAGATAGAGCATTGGCTATGTATAAACAGGTATGGCAATAAAAGATAAAAAATATTTGCACTCGTATGTACATATTGAAATTCTCCTAGGTTTTACGAAACGATCCTAAAAATATTTGGGCAGCGAATGGAATAGGAGCTGTATTGGCGCATAAAGGTTGTGTAAATGAAGCCAGAGATATTTTTGCTCAAGTTCGAGAAGCAACGGCAGAATTTTGTGATGTTTGGTTAAATATTGCGCACATTTATGTGGAGCAGAAACAATTCGTTAGCGCTATCCAGATGGTAATTTTTCGTTTTGTGTTTGATATTAAGATAAGGTAGTGTCTTTGCAAATACTTCATAAATGTATTTTTACAGTATGAAAACTGCCTTCGGAAGTTTTATAAATATCATCACGTAGAAGTCCTGCAGTATCTTGGAAGAGCTTACTTTAAAGCTGGTAAATTAAAGGAAGCAAAATTGACGTTATTAAAAGTGAGTCAGAAACCTTGTTCATCCCGATGTGGTTGGAACATATTAAAAAAGAAAACATAATCAATTTTATAAATTATAAAAATTTTTATAATTTAGGCAAGAAGAGTAGCTCCGCAGGATACTGTCTTACTGTATAATTTCGCACTTATCCTTCAACGTTTAGCCACACAAATATTAAAAGACGAAAAATCCACCTTGACGACAGTGCTCCAGGCAGTTCATGAATTAGGACTCTCGCATAAATACTTCCAGTATCTATCGACGCATAAAAAGAGAATGGGACAACTTGCGCAAGCAGAAGCAAAACGATGTCAAGATCTGTTATCACAAGCACAATATCATGTTGCTAGAGCTAGACGTTTGGACGAGGAAGAGAAAATGCTTAGAAGGAAACAAGAGGAAGAGAGGTAATCGTGTGAACGTAATTAACATATGGAACTCATCAAACACGGTGATATTGATTCTGTGTTAATTGTAGGCAAGCGTTTAAAATGCGGCAAACGGAAGAACAAAGGAAACTTGAAGAAATGCGACGTCAAAAGGAAGAGGAAATGCTACAAAAACGGCAAGAATACGTTGAAAAGACAAAGAATGCTTTGGTATTCGGCGAAATGCCTTCAGAGAAGCCAGGAAGGAAAGGCAAGAGAGTACGCACTGATCAATACGTTAGTGACAGTGGTGGTTCTGGAAGAGAAGAAGGTCGGGACGAAGCTCCTAGAGAGAAGAAACGGAAAAGGAAAGCAAGTGGTGAACGTAAAGAAAGAAAGGGCAAGGGTAAAGGAAGGCGTAAGAAGGAAATGGCGAGTGGAGACAGTGGTAAGATAGTATTTCATAATCTTTGATCGTACATATAATTAAACTGTTTCAAAAATCATAAATTTTCTTTCGCCTTTAATATTCAGGTTCAGAAAGTGATCGACCCAAGCCGAAACGTGGAAGAAAAGGCGGCGTGAAGAAGGACAAAACATTTCGGAAAAGTACAGCTGAAACTACAAAAGGCAAGATGCCCTTATCAAAAGAGACTATATCGACGAGTGAATCTGACAGCGATTCTGGAGGTCTTAAAATCGCCAGCGGGTAAGAATTATTGATTTTATCAGGACGTAGTGTACCAACGTACGTGATAAATAAATTAATAATCGTTAATTTATTTTCAGAGGTGAGAGCGGTAACGAAGGCCGTGCTCGCGGAAGTAGGCGAATTATGTCCGACTCGGAAGGTTCGCGTGCATCACGTTCTAGGTCGAAGTCCAGAAGTCGCTCTAGAAGTACTTCACGATCGCGTTCACGATCACAATCTCGATCTCAATCTCGATCCGCGTCTCGTTCACGATCGAGGTCTCGTTCAGGTTCAAAATCGAGGAGTCAATCGCGATCGAAAAGCCCGTCAAGATCAAGATCCGGTTCAGCAAAGAGCGGCTCGCGTTCAAGGTCAAGATCAGGATCGAGAAAGAGTCAATCGCGATCGAGATCACGCAGCGGCTCGAGGAAAAGTGGATCACAACCAAGATCAAGATCTGGTTCTGCAGCTAGTGCACAATCAAGATCAGGATCCGCAGCTAGCGCACGATCAAGATCCGCATCCGCAGCTAGCGCACGATCAAGATCCGCATCCGCAGCTAGTGCACGATCAAGATCGGATTCTGCGGCTAGTGCACGCTCGAAATCGAGGTCGCCTAGTGGCTCCAGGAAAGCAGTTTCGCGATCAAGGTCAAGATCCGGATCAAGAAGTGGTTCGCAATCAGAGGGACGTAAATCGAGAAGCAAAAGCCGATCGAAATCGAAATCAGCGTCAAGGTCCAGATCGCGTTCTGGCTCGAGGTCGAAGAGTGGATCTCGAAGTCGCAGCCCCAGCGGATCGGCAAGGTAAACGATAGATGTTGAAATCTACTTACCCGTTCAGGAAGTCACAGCTCGCACCACCCATCATTTAACCATACGTTGCGATTATTTTGTTCTAGATCTGCTACACCGGAGTCTAGGAAGTCTGTATCTGGCAGTGATGTTGGTTCCCGCCATTCGAGCACCGACCGAGGAGGTGGAAGCGAAAGCGAATAGGTTCGACACTAAATTAGAAATCACGAACGCGCGGAAAATCTACATTAACCGTGGATTACATACTTTTTGTAAGAGTCAGATTTGTATATGAAACCATATGTAATTTCCGCGATATATTTGTTAACACACGTTTCAAAGAACCGTACTGAATTGGAAACATGACCGCTACGTTAAGACGAAACGTAGTAACTGGCAACCGTTCGAAATTACTTCGATTATCGAATCACAATTTCGAGATGACGTAAGCGATCTTCAGAGGGAGTAACTTCAGACATAGTTGCACGTCAGTTGAACTGTTTTATGTTTTATGCTCACGGCTTATCTCAATACTCTTTAGTTTCAGTTTTAACGAATAAACGTCAGAAATGTGTTATGTTTTTCAAATTGTATTTAAAAAAGAAGTATTACTTCAGGTAACTGTAACTTTGCATAAAATTATCGCGATTTCACGTTTAAAACTAGTTCAATGTGTAAACAAACCGATTAGTTTGCCTCCCGATTAGTTGATTGTTGATACTTTGTATAATAAACAAATTTATTATACTTTTGTATAATAAACAAATAGTTTTAATTAATATTATACATGAAATTATTCAGTGCAAAAAAAAAAGAAGGGAATGTAATAAATCATTTTTCTTTTAATTACATTATGATGAAAAAAAAAGATATATTAAAATTGTGTTAACAACGAACGAATTGTTTTATATCAAGAACTATAAATAAAAAATTATTGAAACCAATATTTCCATTGTTGTCATTTTGACCGTATTAAATAATTCAAATGTGCCACAGTGCAAGATTAAAATATTTTCGTGTGCCAATAAAAACAATATAGTTTCTAACAAAGCGTTTACATTGCTTTTCATAAACAATGCATATANTTATATATATATATATATATATATATATATATATATATATATATATATATGTATGTATGTATGTATGTATGTATGTATGAATAAAGATTCGATATATCTTTATTGTGAAATAGAAATATTGTTACTTGTCAATATTTACAAAGATAAAAGCTATGTAATATTTTTATTCTTGAATGCCTTGAAAAAAAAAACCACAAAGTTGCACAGCTTTCACTATCCATATGATTTTACACTCTTGATGTACTTTTCATAAAGATTGATCGTCTCTTTACTTTACACAATGCAACTTTCCATCATTTTTTCCGTCGATACTTTCCATCTATTTTCATCAAAGATAAAGGTATATTAAGATATTATTCTTAAGGTTTTTTTTTTCGAGCTACATACATTAAGGGTCTGTTATTACGTCACGATGCATTCGAATGTTTACAATCTCTCACGAGAGTTATCGATTTGCAATTTATAGCTACGAAGCAAACAAAAAATTACTATATCTATGAAAACATCTAAATGAGAGGAACAAGAATAACGTTTCCTTATAGACAGAACAGCACTGGTTTCAAACGAGAGAAATCGTTTAGAGAATTAATGCCATTTGTATGACAAATTTATCTGATTAAACTAATTCTATAATATCCGTGTAATAACTAGTGATAAACTATAACGTCTGAAAAATTGGTACACAAAATATTATCTTAAATATCGCTAGAACTTATCGCCCTATTACTTTGTGCGTAAGTAATCCATAAATCATAATCACGTTGTATATACAAATAAATGGAGAAAGTCCTGAGCCAGTTGAGTAAACAAAGTAAAATGGTGAGGAAACGAAGAAAAATTGATGGAGGGATAAAGATATCGGTTTTATCCGAGTTACGAATGGATTCTGAACGCTCGAAACGTTTACTTTTTCGATTTGACTCTCTCNATTTGTCTCTCTCTCTCTCTCTCTCTCTCTCTCTCTCTCTCTCTCTCTCTCTCTCTCTCTAAGAGTGTGGATTTTTCCAGTTCTTCTGCCTATTTGACTATCAGATCCTTATCTCGCCGAACGTTTTCGCACAAATGTATCGAAGAACACTTCGCCTTGTAATTTCTCGTTCTTCGTGAAATCATTTCGAATACATTGAAATGAACACAACTTTTAATTAACCTTCGTGAATTTTCACGCACAGCGGGTTATTCGAGAATTATTCACCTCCTTGGCGAGTTTCAAACTTTCGGAATTATTTACAATCTCTCGAGTACCTTGAAGCTGGACTAATAGAACAGTTCCGCGACTGCGAGTTTTGATTGGCCTTCTATTTGCATATTCGCCATTCTACTTGCTGATGGCTTTTTTTTTTTTTATTTGAAACTCTTACAAACTCTTACCGCATTTTCTCCACTACTCCTTTTGGTTTGGGATAAATTTAGTCCTTCGACCCTCGAAAACAAGTAAACCAGTCGATCTCCTTTATTTTTATTTAAAAGGAGTAATACCATAACATATGATACAATGGCGCTTTTTCTTTTTCATCCATCAGGTACACAAGGTCGATGACGATACAAATCTCACGTCGATGGTTTAGTTTGATCTCACAACAAATTGCCTTCAATCCGGATTACATAAATCTTTTTCCGTCAATCAAATCCCGACAGTTTATCAGACAGTTGCGCGGGGATTATTGATAATTCTTGTCGATGCTGCAGCTTTTTTAATCCCTTTTCCTCCTTCGCAAATATAATTAAACTTTTTTCAACGCGAAATTAATTTCAGACCGACACCGGGAAAATAACTGGAACATTTTGTCGACTAGTTTCGCGCATTGTTCACGAGCTGCTTCATTATCCATATATATACATATATACATATATACATATATACATATATNATATATAATATATATATATATATATATATATATATATATATATATATATATATATATATATATCCACGTAATAACAATGAATTCACGAAATCCGAGGAACCTTCCTCGAGTTTCAAGCCGGCGGCGTTCGACCTCGTTTTTAAAAAGATGCAGAATGCAACATTTCTTCCGCTTGAGAAAAATTGAACGCTATGGCGACGCCAGTGACCCACTTATAAATCGAAAAATCTTGAAATATGCGCGTCTTCCTCGATGATCTAGCGTATCGGTATTACCTCTAGTGTCAGAATAAATCAGCACTCCGTAACTTTTTCCACCCGTTTTCTCTCTCCCTCTCTCTTTCTCTCTATCTCTTTCTTCTTTTTCGCTGTAAAATATCGGATAAATACAAAGTTCGTCGGAAATTTATAAACGCGTGGTTTGCAAGAGTCGAGTGTAGAGCGCCGTGCGTTTAATTAGTTCCATGAAGCAAATCCGTGAAGTTAAGTGCAAGTGCGTCGAAAGCGTCGCTTGTGCGCCATTGTTCCATAAGTTGATAATAACGATAGAGCCCGGGTGTTTGGCCTTGAAACAGGAATTAATGCGACTAATATTAAATCGCTCTTTGTTACGGGGCGCAAAGGTTCTGCACGTTGTGTGTACAAACAGAATATGAAAATCCGACGGTAAGGGAAGTGGATAATTCTCCGGGATCATGTCGCGACGACGTGCAAAGGAAAGACCAAGAGTGGTCGTGGAACAAGCTGATATCCAGCACGAAGTTTTCGCGAAAGGGAGAAATTTCGGCTAAGGGGACTTTCCTTTCGTGAAGGGTTTTCTCTTCTAGCAAAAGTTGAAGATTCAAGGTAGCTGGTAATCTCCTTCCTCGCTCTCGAGTGCGACGGAGGACGAAGTTTCGCGCAATATGAATTTAATTGCGCAAGAATCAAACCGACGTTGAATTGAAAACGAAATCGCGAGTGCGATAAGGACTTGAAATTGAAATCTCCGAGGAGCGTTAACGGCAACAACAATCGGGATTCTGTTCGTCCCGAAGATCATAGGCAACACGTTTTATTACGATGTTTTCCAACTTTCAGAGATACAAGATCCATCTCCCGTTCCTGCTCGCGACAATTTCTGATTGCGAAATTAATTATAACGTTGTCTCTCTGACGATGATAACCTTGAATTAATCCTTCATGTTCGACGTCATTCCTCAATGAACTTCTAATTATTAATACTCTTTGCTCGCTTCAAACCTTGAACTACCAGCTCCTCTGATGTTGCTCAACGAACCGCGACACGCGGAACATCTAATTAAGCCGAGTGAACATTTTATTTGCCATCCTTGACTTCGAATTTGCCAAATGAATTTCACCGTCAAACTGTTTATATCGATGGTATATTTTCATCTGCAAATTCACAGAAAATAANTTTTTTATAATTTTTTTTTTTTTTTTTTTTTTGAATAGGATCAAATTAACGCGAAATGAAAGTTATCAAGGAATTCGAATCGCAATAATTCTCTCGAACATGGCTGGATTATGCTCGTTATTCGCGTCCTCGCGCCACTTCTTTCGGCCACGTAACGATTACATATTTCATTCGCAAAACATTGAATGCAGTCAGCAAGTGGGAATGGATGAAGTTTCCAGTTACATGTCAACCGCAAGAACTCGCTGATGTACTCGCCGTTACGCGTGCAAGGTTGCAATTACAAGTTCGTACACAAACCAATCGACGCTGTCTCCTTCGCATAATCTGTATTGTTGGACTCGTGTACAATGGAAATGGAGATAGCAAGCGAGACAGCAAGCTTTATGGAGCTAATATCATTTACTCGAAAGCGATCCCGATTACGAGTGACTGTTCGTTTAACTGGAAACTCTCGTGCTCGTTCTCCTGATAAGATTTCGCTTCGAACAGGAGAGAACTGCGGTACTAAAGAATCTGTCTCTGTGAAAGGACTATAATTTTCGAGGAAATAAAATGAAAATCGTTGTAGGAGATGAAGACACGGATCCAGGCGTTGCTCGCAGTAGCACGGTCCATTATTGATCAGACAGTGCCAAAGAGAAGTTGCACGAGAGCGCTTAATCCAATTTGAATGTTTTACGCGGATTGTTTTCAACTAATCCGAGCTGAATTGAAAACGAGCTTGGTTTTAGTTATATACAGCTCGACCAGCTTCTGCTAGAGCGAGTAGAACAACTGAAGCACGCCAGCTTTGACGTTTGTTTTGCTTCTTATATCAACTTTTCATTCGCCAGAGGTGTTTTTTTAACTTTTAGAAAAGTTCATCGCAACTCTCGTCAATCGAAGCGACTTACGTTCCTTTCGAAGAATAGTCTGTTCGATCTAATCTGATGTAACAGATATCTAAAGAACAACAGAGTCTGCGATACGTTTCACTCCAGATAAAAATTGCAGTAACATGACATACAGATCGCTACTTTCACTCAGCCATTGATAGCGATATTGGTGTTCAACATAGCCTGGGTAACAACCAGCCAGCTGTGTATTAGAACATAGAACTGCTGTCGCTGTAGGATCACTCGCACAGTGGTAAAGGCCATTACTCGTCAGACAAAGCGAGACGTTCTATTACACGTCCTACACGGGATACTCAATTGTCGGTGAAATATTATTGGGTCGCTAGATCAATCGTAGCTATCGATGTTTCCGTATTGATACACGCGATATACCTTGCAGTTCCAGTTGAATACACAATGCAACGTGCAACGATGAATACTAATCTTAATTACTATTGAATTGCGCATGGGGTCAAACGTCGACACGTATGGTGGAAGTTTGATGTTCGGCGAATTCTCCACTAATTGTTACATATTATTTTGCACTTGCGCGTGTGCATTTAACAACACACATTTCGATCCAAACATTAAAAAAATATATATATATATAACCGTCTGACATTCGAGAAAATGATTTATTTCGTTCCACAGAGTTTCCAGCTCCGTTCAAATACCACTGATCTCGAATTTTAGCCCATCTGAAATTGCCCGAGAAATTAATTACCATCCCAAAATCCTTCGACCCGTGAAATGCAAAAATCATGATAGAAATTCACCATCCGTAAGAACAAAAGGTCACGGATCGAAAGTTCCAAACTAACGATCGGTGGAATCGTGGCACCGCGGTTTGATCCAAAGCTTCGAAGCAAAGGTCACTGACCCTCCTACCGTACGCGAAATGTCGAAACGTAAACGGGCTATAGTTGAAAGAACTGTCTGCCTCTGTTTCTCCTCTTGCCTCGCAATTGCAAACATATCGTCCTGAAGCAAATCGATCTCACCATTCACCACTTACAGCAAGGTGAAAAAGTTATCACTCTAGTCTACAATTTCCTAGTTAGGATGATGAAGAAAATAACTGCAAACACAGAGCCTCGATGTAATGAATCGAGCGTCCATCGGACTTCGGCGAATCCAATGTTTTCTCACAAAATACCGGATAATGAAAAGATTCTCGTGAATTCGTCGATCTGCCGGATCGTTTCGAACGATCGCAGGGAAATAGAAAGAGCGTCGACGATTAAACAGGCTTGATTAAAATTTCAAGTAATAGCGTGCCTTCAAGGGGGAAAGGAAAGATTATCCTATCCTTCGTCCAACTTGTTTTATAGAAGTTTCCTCTTCGACTTACTAAATCCGCGAAGCTCGAGAACGCGTCGAAATTCTCCTCGAAAAAAATTCCTGCGAAATACACTTTCGTAAGTCATCGTGCAATATTTATCCACCGCAGAACGAATTCTTTGCACTCTGCGTGTAGAAAAGTTAACGCGCGGGGGATTAGTCTGCGAAAGTGTTTAGTCAGCTGGTCGTTCATCTGCTCGACGGAGTTACTCGTCGAATGGAAAATCTGTCTTTTGAACTGTTTCTCTGCCCGAGATATGGAAATTCCTTAATCGAGGAGACAACTCGATTTTAAACTTACACGGCGTTACAAAATCGCTGAACGTTTCGCATCGAGCGAAAGTAAAAGAAGTGGAAAAGTTTTCTCGGTCGTTTATTTATTTACAAGAACGGTGAATTTTCGAGAAGGAGAAATGCGATAAGCCAGAATACCTCGTGGCCCCGTTTACCAATAAAATTCACCTTCGCGTGAAAAACATTATCGGAGGATTAATGTTATTCAATCGACGTTTGCGGTTGCCGGTACGTGCGCCTCTGACTGGCATTTCGAGCGAAACTCCAGAAAGAGTTGTACGTCGGTGTTGCACACCAAAGTGGAACTCGTCGATTTTTATATATTTTCGTTCACAGCAAATCGCCGTGTTACGGACGAACGATTATTAAACAAAAGATAGATAACTGTGTGTCAATTGAAATCAAACGGGCCTGTGAAATCAAACTCGAACATAAAATGCACGCTACACTTTTTCCATTTCAATTTCTAATTCACGCGTACATTCAACCCGCGGCCCGCGTTTCATAACCAAAATTGGAATAATTGAATAAGAATTTTATTTGAATAATTTTAATCATCAATCATTTTTCTAACAATCATACCTTTATTTTTTTTTAATTTTAGTGTTAGATTGATTAATTACGAATTATTATAATTTCCAAGAGCAAAATATTTGTTACTTCATTCTCAGTTGAATGTGGAAATGGAATGTATAACTACAAAAATTGTCGAAAAAAAAAAAATATTCAGCACTTCACGAATATGTGACATCCTTTTCGGTGAATACTTGTACTAAAAAAATAAAATAAGAAGAAAAATTTTAGACGAGCATCTTGAAAATACTCTTTGTGTTGCCGCTACCTGTATCAAACCAGATATTGATGAATTTGTATCTAAAAATCAAGCTAAAAATTATTTTCAATTAATATTAATATATTTTTCTAATCATCATCGTTTCATTATAAAAGTTGTCCTAATATCCTCAAAAATATGTAAATCATGCCCTCGACAAATTTTTTTTGGCCAACAAGACTGACAGAAGATCTAAAAAGTTTGACACCCGTGCTCTAGAATACGGTTCCAAAGGGTAAGGTGAATAAAATGTTACTACAGATTAGAGTGGCGCCTAGTTTCTCTTGGCCTCTTCCACGTCGTCCAATTTCCGAAGAATTCCTCTTCCAAAGAAAAACGAATTAAAAGTTCGAGCCTACGTCGCGTCGCCGATCGATCAGAATTCTGGCCTTTGGTTTCGAACGGAGAGAGAGAGAGCCAAAAGCTGACCGCAGACAGATTTGCAGCTGTCGCGAGAGACGAAGAAGGGGAGGGAGAGAGAGAGAGAAAAAAAAAAGAAAAACAATAAAAGAAGGAAAAGATCTGGTTGTCGGTACACGAGAGTTCCATTTTCCACTTTATTCCTTTCGCTGCACCGGTATTAATGAATAATGTAAACGCTGCGGCAACACGGATTTTTACGTCCCAATCTTACGATAACCCACGGGATTTCCGGTCGCAGCGGTTTTACATCACGACTGAAAATGAAGAAGATCCTTCTGAACTAACCTAGCCGAACGTCGATGAAACACGAGCAATATCATGGAAATAACGTTTCGTACGCTTTTGCGCGTGTCTCGGTGTATTCGCAAGATACACATCTTATTATTCACATTACGTATGATAATCTCTAGTTACGAAACAATCGAAACGGCGAATTAAGTCTGGTTGAGACTATCCTCTCCTCTTTAATGTCGCTAAACACGCTCGCCTTTCCCGCTTTTATCGACTATACGCGTTTTTATACGTGCAAGAATAAAGTATATCTCGAAGGTGATCGGGTTCCGATCTATCTTTCGCATCTCGAAGGAAACATTCCCACGCGCTTGAATCCTCAGCTGCGAATTTTCAGTTTAAATGGGATCGTCGATCCATCGGGAAACGATCGAGTGCCGCGAGACACGAAGGAAAAAAAAAACAAAAAAAAAAAAAGAAGAAATTATCACGCGCATCGATGAAATTAATTCATCGATCCAGAGACGCAGTTGAGAAAGAAATTCGTTTTCAAAGATTCAAAAAACAATTCGGTGGCGAATTACTTCCAACGAAGAAGATGGTGGCAAATTATTTCCAAATAACATTTGCATCGAAAAGCAAAGTGGAAGCAGCGGGAAGAAACCGACCAGGTTTCGCGACCGACCAACCGAAGAGACATACAATTGAAAATAGGTCGAAGGAATATCTTTTATTCTCTAAGAAATATCGAGTGTGTCGGGCCCCATAAGATGGTCGTTACAATAGTTAGCGAGTCATCCTCTTTCAAATATTCGCGAACGATATTTCGAGATCGGTACGCTCGTCCTTGACATTTCGTTTGTAGAAAAACGTAAGTTGTTAGAGCGTCTTGCCGGAGATCGATTTTCTTCCCTATTTTTTTCAATAACCATCCCATCTATGATGATCCCACTTATGATCAGGGAAGATAGAGGAGAGAAATTACCGCCTAATAAATTAAACGATATCGTGTTTACGTACATTTATGTTGCAACATTCATAATGCAAAGAAGCCTGACTGACTTTGATACAACTAAATGAAATAATCGTTTCTCGAGAAACTCTGTGCGTTAATTCTTTTACAGCGATTTCATGATGACTTGATACAACCTGACTGACTTTGATACAACTAAATGAAATAATCGTTTCTCGAGAAACTCTGTACGTTAATTCTTTTACAGCGATTTCATGAGAATGAAGGAAAGAAAAATAGATTCGTACAAATGGACAACCGTTGCAACAGTGTTGAATAGAAGGTACAACAAAGTGACCGCTAATGGAAGAAGCATTTTCAGAGAAAAAGGGTACTAATAGTATCCTTCGAGATTCAACGTCTATGGGCAAGTGTACACTTTTCAAGAGGAAATAATATAATAAATTTAATATACTCCGCCGAGGAAGTGGCTTCTTTTTTCTTTATAGAAAAGTAAGTAAAAGGCTGCGGCGGATTTGATTTATCTTCCGTTAATCAATTGACGATGACGATTTATTCGTTACAATGGCGAACGATTTGCAAGAAAGAAAAAGAAAGAAAGGAAGGAAAAAAAAAAGAAAACAACGACAACGAGAATCTGTCGGATGGGCTCGAATCGATTCTTCTAAGAAGTTCTTCATTAATACAGTTTGTAAACTGATTGTCCTCTCGCGTTGGACGAAATTGAATTCCGCAAGCTCATTTTCATGAGAAATATCTTACCGGGCGGGCAGTTCTTGTTTTGATTGAAATCGAAATCCAATTTCATCCGGCGAGAATGAAACTTGTTTAGCAGCGTTCCAAAACGATTCCTTCTTCTACTGGCTGTCTCTTATCGATAACACGATATCCTTTAGGCTCATAGATCATTGCAATGTGTATAGTAATTTAAGTTTAAAGAAACCTCTTTATAAGAAGTCTCGAGGCTCCCATTTAAGACTAAGTTTCATGATTTGTTCAGTACTGCTCAATTGTTAATTGCGTAATTGCTCGATAAGTTGAAAATACGGTGGCGAACACTGATCACGTATTTCTGTTACGCGATTCACACGCTACGGAGGTGAAACGTGAATCCACCACCGCAATCATTGTAGTAGAAAATTTACCCCGTTACAACAAATCGGGCAGCGTTCCAAACGATTCCTTCTTCTACTGGCTGTCTCTTATCGCTAACACGATATCCTTTAGGCTCATAGATCATTGCAATGTGTATAGTAATTTAAGTTTAAAGAAACCTCTTTATAAGAAGTCTCGAGGCTCCCATTTAAGACTAAGTTTCATGATTTGTTCAGTACTGCATAATTGTTAATTGCGTAATTGCTCGATAAGTTGAAAATACGGTGGCGAACACTGATCACGTATTTCTGTTACGCGATTCACATGCTACGGAGGTGAAACGTGAATTCACCACCGCAATCATTGTAGTAGAAAAATTTACCTCGTTACAACAAATCGGGCAGCGTTCCAAACGATTCCTTCTTCTACTGGCTGTTTCTTATCGCTAACACGATATCCTATAGATCATTGCAATGTATTTTTTACAACAGATCGGTGCTGGCATCGATGGCGAACGTCGCGTCGCGCTTGGATTTCTCTGACACGCCTTAACGCTGCTTTTAATTACTGTAAAGCGGAGCAATCGTTAGATCCGAAGATAATAAAGGTCGGCATGGTTTCGTCTGTTTGCACAAGCTGTACGATAAACTCAGTCCCGTCAAGGTAACGTACAACCTGCTTCAGGTATCTACTTCGAGCAGACGAATTGATTCAAATGTAACCATATAGAAGAAATTCTCAAATTTCGGGAAGAAAATTAATGAAAAAAAAAAGAAAGATTTCTATTTGCAGATCCGGAGCAATTAGACGCGCAACTGGATATACTTGTCTCTGTGTGACTGTACGTTGTGTTAGACTTGGCATTTCGAAACCGGGGACCATCGATTTTTTTCCCACCAACAGCGTCAAATTACAGCTGCCAAGCACATGATTGATCCAACTAAAAGCGCGTTTTACTAAGTGGTTCATTATCGGGAATTATCGAGTCACGTTCGCAAAATTATCAAATACGTGTCTATATCGATCATTCTGTCTCATTTCGCTGAGAATCGTTATTTTTTTCCTTCCTAGAATCCGACTCAGCTCTCTGAGTTGGCGAACGCTACGGTTCTCGGCACGATTTCGCTCCGTTTGAGAAACCATGAAAATAATCGCCGAAACATGGTAACCGGGCTCGACGTAAGTGAACTACAGATTATTCAAGGAGAGCCTCGAGGAATTGCAAATGCTACCCTCCCC
>NIPQ01093269.1:0-28449 GCA_002806875.1 Lepidotrigona ventralis hoosana
AAGTTCCTTTTTTTTTTTTCTTTCCAGTGGCGATATCATCTTATTACAGGGAGACTGATCCAGCTGTGAAAGCCAAGAAGAAAATCGACGTGATGACGAGAGTGTATCCGTTTTACTTGAGTAAGCTGGAGGATCTGGCGAAGAATAATGGTGGTTATTTGCATGGCAATCAGGTAGCTGTACATTTGTCTTAAGCTTTAAGAAGATAAGAAATTAAACGATTTACATTTTCCGAATTTTTCAGTTGAGTTATGCCGATCTATTCTTCGTTGCTATATCGGATTCTTTAAACACGGCTTACGAATCTGACATAACGAAAGACAAACCGCATTTGAAGTCTCTCAAGGAGAAGGTTTTGGCACATGAAAATATAAAGAGCTGGATAGAAAAGAGACCAAAGTTGGAGTTCTAAACCTAAAACACGCGTAGCTGAATCTCGCACGACGAACAGTTTAAAAATGTGCATATGTATTTTACAAATACAATAACATGAAAATTCGAACGTTAGAGTTGCACTGTACATTTATCGCGTAACATGTAGTTTGAATCTGGCGGTACTGCACACGAACTGCTAACTTACCAGCTGTTGTTTACGTCAGGCTGCAGCGAATTAAAAACGCGATGCCTTCGAGGAAACAAACGAAACGCGATTAATTGAAACTGCGTTTGAAGTGCAAATGGAACAGGTATTGAAACTAACAACCGCTTCCAAATTTGGGAACGTTCAAAGTCATCGTCACGGAAAACTAACAAGTGGCCTAGTAACCCAGTTCGACGAAACGATCGATATACCCGTTTTCGATTGATGTCCATCGTTTTGAACGTGTTTCCCGGGAAATAAAATCGGGCCGGTCGGCCCGGTGACATCGAAAAAAGGTGAAATTTTGATTGATTTACGTGAAAGATCGTCGATTGACCAGGGCGGTCAGTGGCGCCTCCACTCGGCGAACGGGTGGCGGCAGCTAGTGGCCGCGCGGCCAATCAGCGCTCTCGAATGATCGCTGCGCGTGGACAGCTGCGCGTCCGTCTCTTAACCGCGGAGCCGTCAGTGTGCGCGCCGCGGAGAGCCAGATAGACAGACATCTTGTAGTAGAATTTAGCGGCGTGGTGTTTTCGACCGTGGGTGTCGGTGTCACGGTTTCGTGTCGCGGTGCTCGTCATTACGGTGTCGTCGCCGTCGCCGTTGTCGTCGTCGTCGTCGTCCTCGTCCTCGTCATCATCATCGTCGTCGTCGTCGTTGTCGTCGTCTCCTCCGTGGTCGTCGCCGCTGTCTTTTTTGTCGTGCTCGTTCTCCCTGTGTTCACGCCGCCGATCGTTGTAGTTGTCCTCCGCCTCGTCGTCGTGGTCGCCGTTACCGCTGCCGCCGCAGTCGTTAATAGTCGTCGTGTCTCTCACGGCTGTCGTTCACCCGGAGGTTCTGCCGTGCTGCTTGTGTGGTGGTACCGCGGTTGCGAGACCCCGTCGGTGCGGGCCGTGCAGCTCGCGTGGTCCAACGATCCAGTTACTCGCCCCGCAAAAGGCGTTGGTGGTGTACCTTTTGTCGGGCAGAGGGAGAGAGCGATAGAGCAAGATCGGGAAGAGGAGAGAGAGAGAGAGANGAACGTTGCTACAGATATGCTAATAGACGACTATTCATAATTATTTAGTTGTGCTTGCAATAGACACCTACGTTATTCGATCGAGGTGTGGGAAAAGGGACTCTGCAATGTGCCTTTTCTACACTTCTACAGATACGAAAATTGAATGTATTTCGTGTATTGCATATAATTTTAGGAAAGGCAGCTAGTCTAGTAAAAAAGAAACTTAATAATGTAAAACTGCACAGAATACACATATAATGTAAATAACAAAATGTATATAAAAATATCCAAAAGATAGTGCTTTGTATATTCGGTATACAAAACAACTTCCTACCGTTTTGAACTATGTTATCAGAAATATGAACTGTGAACTCACAAAAATTCATAAGTATTTTATAAAAATATGAAATACGAATTTTAAATGAACTTGTGTTGCACGCATGCAATCTGTCAGCAACAGAATTTACGTAATGATTCTGCAAAAATCGAAACGTTATCTTCCCATTGTAATAGGATCACGCTGCAACAGCTGTCACTTATATAGGAAATTATTCACAAAGCACAGATCTAAATCACAAATTCCCCAGTGGACAATAAAGTAGAAAGATTAACGCGTTGCTCATTGTCACAGATATTAACTCGTTGTTCTATGACCAAAGTCTTTTATTCATGAAGTATATCAAGTGAGTCGATTATGGCTGAGTATCATTGAAAACGAACCCTTGCTTATGCGTAGGTGTTTACGTGTGTAAACATCTCGAAGATATCGTAATCGTTATGTACGAATACTTTAATTTAGATGTTTAACTGTTCCAAGATAAAATTCAGATATTAGTAGACTGTGGATTTTTATGCAAATTCATATTCGGAGAATATAAATTTAAAAAAGAAAAAAAAAGATATGGAGCCCTCATTTAAAAATTTTACCTGTCAATCGTAATGAAAAAACATTACACTCTGGATATTTTATGCATGTTTTTATATTGCGTGCGTTCAGAGCAATTTTGTGCTTTAAAATTTCTTATACACATAAAGATGACCACAATCTATATGACAAAATGATGACACTATTGTAAAAGGTACTGTAATTATGTCTTCTATCTTTTTAATACCGCCGTATAAAAAATATAATCCAGTTTATTTATTTATTCTCTTTTCCTCTTCGAGTCGGAAACTGTGGCGTTGAAATCGTAACAGTTTCGTTTTTGCGTAATAAACACGTTCGCTTGTGTTCGCCGGGCATGATATCATAGGTAAGTATGCAACGAATGCGTTCTCACACAATTGGTCGTGGTTAAACAGTGCAACACACTGTCACAGCTTACTACAATGGGGAGCAAAAATCTGAACGTGAAAGTATCCCGGCGTTGACTTGTCCGCTTACGTAAGACGAGTGGGAGTAAAACGCTTTGAAAGCGTGTGCTATCACGATTCGTTCGGTAGATGCTTATGGTAAACCGATAATAAAAATAAAAGAATTATCGTGGTCCAGTTGCCGCGTGATTGGTTTTGTCCAGCATTGTCTCACATTCTTGCAATTAAACGGGGAATAAAAATCTCAATGACAGCTTAAACCGAACGATAAAAATCAAATTGTAGAACTGTTACGTGGAGAGCAGAATATTGATCCCTAAAGACTGTCGTTGAGCAAAATTTCGTTCTGCACGAATTTTTCCATCTAATTGTATCACCACAACCACACACAGTAATTATTTCTAGTTCACATCTAGTACAGAGTAATATTTAGAATTTAATAATATGATTAGAAGAACGACATTTTAAAGAACATTTAATTCGTATATTAAGCATTACATTTTATTTATGGTACTTTTGTAGAAATAGCTATATATGAATGATTCACTTCATCGATTTAACGAACGATGAACTAGTTCTCTTTCCTCTGATTAATTGGAAACAACTAATTTGTAACAGGGAAAGAGGCGCTACGGAAATGATTTAATGAAATCTTGGCTCAGAAAGCATTTCACATTTCGTTTCGACTCGGACAAGGTTTCAGGGGATCTGTTTTGTATATCAATCAATTTAGACAGGCGTGATGTAACAGTTCAAGAGTTATTCCAATTGTAAGAATCTGCTCCGACGGAGCAAAATGATGCTTCATTTGCAATTCAAATATACAAACTGAAAGATACGAAGAGTCCATTAGAAATATTTACAAATTACTTCGAGAAATAATTTTCTAATCTTTTCCACGTATCTAATTTTTAACGATACTTTAGCGTTTTTCAAGCGTTTTACGATACTTTAACACTTACTCATCGTCGATTGACAGAATGAGGTATTATGGCAACGATATACAGACGAAACGATCGCTGGTAGGTTCGCGTAATCAGTTTAACTGCGTCGCAATGCAGATTATTGTGGTCGTAGAGCCGCAGCTTTCGTCAAATCCGATTAGAAAACTCTTAACCCCGATGTTCTTCTCACTCGATACGCGACTGCATCTGGTGGTGAGATTACACACGCCAGATGAAACGAAAAGTATACCTATACAATCTAACAATTGATTTGATGGATAAATATAACAGAACTCTAAGTCACGAAAATTTTCAACGTCTCGGTCCTTTTTGAAATAAAATTCGAAGATGCGTTTTTAACAGCCATTCTTTTGAACGTGACTCGTATTATACCTTGTTATAACGTTTTGAATTGTAGAGAGTATGCTCGACGAGAAGTTACACTTCACGGCCGTAGATTGTCTGGAAGGCTTTTCTACAAACATTTCCAACCTGTTATACAGCTAATGACAAAACATATGCCGTTTCACGCGACAACACATTTATTCTTGATGCAATGCAAAGAGAAAATGGATAATATGTTATGTACAATGCTTGCTGAATGAATATTTCATCTGTCGTTTACACTCAGTGACACGATGTTTCTATCAGCTTGTATCGACACTAGCCAATGTTTCGGAACGAAAGTAACACGTTTCGCGACACTTTACTAAAATGAATTAATGTTTCGCCGCGTAAAACGTGTCCTTTCTTCAATACGGTTCTGTATTAGCGCGTCTATATGTTTAATAGACACGTGTCTTATGCGTGGAGATGCACGCGAAGAGAAGACGTTCAAGAGAGATCGTAAAATAAGGTAAAGATCGTATGTTCCTTTAAATGTCGGTATCGTGTTCTGTCGTGCGGTCGCGTGCATCACCGAGATTAATCAACTCCTACGAGCACCGCGAGCTTCCAACCGTGGTAAACGTAATCATTGTCGTGTAAGTTAATGATGACACAATCATGCTCGTAGCAAAGTGGTAGCCGCAACGATCATAATTATTCCTCTCGTTGCAATTTGTATCGATACGTCGACTGATCTCCAATAAACCCGAACGATTTGCGTTCCTTTTATTTAAATAATTGACAAATCGGATAAAAGCGTACGTTTCCATGATTAGTTTTTAATATAACAAACTAGGGGAAATTGCAGTGAAGCTTAACAATTTTATGCAAATTACAACAATTTTTCCTTAACTTTCATGTGGAACAAAATGCTACATCATAAAGCTAACAATAAGAAGACTATTACCTGATACTATGATACTAGGAATTATTTACAAAATATAATGAGACGTAATTCAATTCGTAAAAGAATATTTCTTTTTTGTAAAAAAAGAAAGAAAAAAAGAAAAATAGAAAATTGTCCTTGGCAAAAAATTCTTAAAGAATATACCTAATACTTGATAGCATTGTGATAATAGTCTGCTAACATCGAGCATATTTCATATTTCAGTTTTAAAATATAAGAACTGCGTACTAAAAAACCATTACTAAAAAGGAACGAAAAGTACGTAAAATGTATCTTGAAATGATCTACCACTTGAGTACCGCATTCAAGTATTCTTTCTTTCAACTAACTGTAATCAGCCAGTGCATGTTCAACGAATTACTCGTCTCGTCTGCAATACTGTAGCACACTTACTGTGCACTCAATAAGTAAACAAAATAATATTGTACGCGTTTGCGTTTAGTGCCAAAGAAGCAAATGTTTCGCTCGAGATATTGAGTGGCGTAGAATTGTCGTTATATAAAGTGACCATTAAGAAGTGTAGACGTCACTTAAACTCATCGCCAGGCAGTTTCGTAATGTTTTCCTTTCGTGTTCAGAGTTGATAATTTCGAATTTATCCCCTTGATAAATTTGTTATGCAGAAAAACAATCAGGATCTTAGAAATAGGTTAATCGAAAAAAATAGTACGCTATAAATTTACGCGCGTAATAATAATACATTCGATGAAATTAACTGAATACCTATTAAATCATTCATATTGTGTACGACGTACGCATATCAATGTATATGATGCGTTAAAAATAAATTCAGCGTTCGATTGTGAGAAAAACAAGAATATCTCAGTACAGATCTTATGATATCTCTCTAAAGGAAAAGAAACATTCTTTTTCTCTACATCGAAACGCTAATTCTCAATTTATCAAACGGGCTATTTATTTTCTTTAGTTTATATTGTACGATTTACATATTTTAGAAGTATTTTGAAATTTCCTATTAACCAAATGTCTTATGAAATATTTACAGCTTTTAAAACACTAGCAGCAAGTTCATATGTTATAATATAATAATAGCGAATTAAATATATATATATGATTCATTCTATATCACGAAAGATAAAAATTTTCGCTTGAGAATCGCATCATGTAATCAAGCTAAAAAAAAGAAGCCAGTAATTGTTTGTCCATGCGTCGTTATTAAATATAAAACATAGAAGTAATTACAAAACAGCGTAATCAACAACGAAAACGGATCATCGTGTTACGCGATTCCTGCGGTAACATTCATTAAATTCTCGTTACGTATTTACAGCGACTGATCGATCACGCGCGATCGTGTTGGAACAAAATCTGTTCCATAACTGGATTGCGTTCGTAACGTGATTCACTATCGGGACACGCGTAGGATCATTCATCATTAGTCCAGATAATTCATCATTAATCCAGCCTACTGGAATAATAAAAAGTGGACGAGAGACAAAAAAAGCAACTATGGAACTTTCTTTAGATTCTTTTTTTTTTTTATAAAACTTACTGTTTTGCCGTTGTAAAGAAGAAAAAAGAAAAGGAGCAAAGAACTTTGAAATTCAAATATCTCAAAATATTTTTAAAAAATGAAGAAGTACTATATAAAATATTTGGACGAAGGTTCAACTATTGAGCGAAGTGCTACAAATTTTGTTTGTAACTATTTGCGACTATACGATCTACGAGCATGCTAAATTTCATCGAAATCACACTTTTCTTCTTCGCGCCTCTCGCGCAAGCTCTATAAAGTTTTAAATTTTTCCTCTGGTCGCATAAACGTGAAACGCAGAACCGCGTTACATATCGATCGTCTCCATTAACTAGTCCGTTACACAACGAACTATAACTATTGCCAAACAATAGATTATGCCGCGACTGTGCGCCGTCAGTCGGCGCGTAGGCCGAGTAGGGGTTTACCTTATGCAAGCGTTACATACATTTGGTTATATTACGACATTACGTAAACGCTGCGGATTATAAGACGCGAGAAGGGAGAGAAAAAGTGTTACAAATTGTCGATATTCAGGATATTCGTTCATACACGCGGCGTGTGAATATCTGGGTTACGTGGAAGAAAATAAACGCGAGAACTGGTCATGGTGCGGCAGAGGCTGTTGCACAATTCGCGGGGTAAAAGTTGACCTCGCGCTCCATTTTCCCCATTGCCAACTACGATGATTAGGGCTACCATCTAACTACCATCTAACCACCGAATCACATACTTCGATATACTAGAATTTCAAAGGAATAACTGCTGTGATTGGAGCATTATGTTCTTTGACACCTACAATTCAAATTTCATTTCCTCAAAGATACAATGATCAATTAATTAATAAATTAAATTCACATATTCATGATATGTGTGACCCACTTAATCTAATCTAAAAAGAATCTCTCGATCTTCGACTTATAAATTAATAATTTTCAAACTCTTTCATGCTGTTCGAAAAATGAGCGGAATTTATCCGAGCGTTATGTAAATTCAACTGAAGACGTGGCTATGAAAATCCTAAACCTTCGGGAGATTCCGGTTTATCGATGAATGGGAACGAAGCACGCATTCTCACTTTTGTTTGACTTTTACTAGTAATCAAACGTTGTACAAAGAGGACGGAATCGCTGACTTTGGAACATTCACGATACGTTATGAAACGGGTCTTCTTACCTTGTAGCGTCACATTATATAGGAGAGGGTCGGTACAGCCATTCGCGCGCGTAAGAGGTTGGTTACATGAGCGTGTAAATATTACGCTTACGACGAACGGTTTATATGTTGCGTTATGCGCACCTCTCCCGGTGCCTTAAACCTTCAATTACGTAAGCATCGCCGTTTGATGTTTATATAACATCGTACCACGTTACCGACGAAATCGGACATCGAATGAAGAACAACCAACAACCATCAGAAATAAAAGCCCGCTTCTGCGCTCCGTTTAAATCAATCGATCATGTACCTAGCGCCACCTGGTAGGAACTAGTGCTGTTAAAGAAATTATTGTAATCGTATCGTTTACATATTTCTCTAATCTATAAAGATACGATAGAAGGAGAGAATTGACAACACATAAGTTACACGATATATTTTTCATTTTACATTTTTATGCATTAAAAATATATTATTTTAATTACCATATTAACGTTACCGATTCAGTTTAGAATAAGATTGCAACGTTAATAGTGACTGGAATTAAAACTAAATGCGATAGAATGTAATTATGGATAAAAAAAATACGACATTATGTAATTGTAAAAAATAATGTCATTTCAATATTGACCACAGACGAGGTATATGAATAGAACTTGCATTTTATGGAATTTCGTGTCCAATGCTCTGAAATACCGACGTACTAAAAAATTAGTGATTTCTTAGCGCACTCTGTGCTTAAATAACGGTAAACTGGGGAACTACACAAATAAAACAATCGAAGATGATAAAGTGAATTCTTGAAATCAATTACAGTGACGTCAAATTTTCAATACCGAAATGTGAAGCTAACGACTAACCAAAATCATTCTAATATATATCAGAGTTATATGAAAGAGTTCTACGATGGTTTATTCTTCATGCAGTAAATTAAAATTCTAAAGATATTAATAAAATATTAATAAAATATTAAAATATTAAAGAATGATCTATCTCAAATAAATTTTATGAAAAGTTCGACATAATATGAGAGAAATTGAAGAGAACAAGAAGGAACAATCCTCTCGTTTGCAGATATAATCACAGTAAATAGGAGAAATAATTAATCCTAGACTTTCTAAAATATTTTTGTACGAAAAAATATACAAATTCGGGAAGAAATATTTTCCATATGCTTACAAATTAATTATCCTTATGTCAAAACAACATATCACTTATTTTTCATTAATCCAATAGATACGTACATCTACATTCAATGAAGTGGACGTTATACAAAAGTCTCCTTTTAATGATTTTACAATCTGTTGTATCTTCATATGTACTTAGATCGATTCTATAATTCGCATCTGAAACAAATCTAAGAAACTGCAAAATAAAACTGTTATTTACAACTGGATGAAACATCATTCTCTTGTAAATTTTTTCTTCTAACTCGTCGTTATTTAAACATAGAGTGCGTTAAAAAACCAGTGATTTTTTCTACTATGTCGGTATTTCAGATCACGAGCCACGAAATCCCGTAAGATGCTTGGTCTATTCATATACCTCGTCTGTGCCATTACGATATATACTATGTCGATAATGTCGCATATGATAGCAAAATAATAAGAGGTTAGATGATTTTCAAAATGTAGAACATGAAACTTTACTCTATTTTGCATGTTATCTATTATGTCAATCAGATTAAATATAAGCTTATAGGAATTATTTAAAGTTTTAAAAGATTCTTTTTTTTATTCTACACCAGATGGCGCTCCTTTCCTCTTATTTTATACTTCATATTCTACGTCACAGACGAGGTGTCTATGTAAAGAAAAAAATGTAATATTATTATTACAAAGTTTAAAAAATAAAATTAATGAATTATACCAGTTAATAGACGGGAAGGATTAGAGAAAATCTGTAGTGCACGTAGTGTACATAGGAAGAGCTTAAGTAACGATTACAGTGCCAAGCGATTTATTACAATTTTCAAACATATCGATATTTCTCGCAATCCATCTAGCTTGAAGTGTGACGTAGAGCGTTAGTTTTAAGCGGGAAGCACGGCAAGAAGGAGGCATAGAGAAACTGTCAGATGAAGATCGCAAATTAATAACTTTTACTCGTTCTTGCATTATCGAACACGTCTTCGCCAGAACAGTGAGTATTTAAAAGAGTTACTGTATAAAAAGTTATTACTTACTTTTATATTGCTAACCTATAATTTAGAACTGCAAAGATTTGAATATATTGCACTGTATTGAATTTAGCCGCCATTGTTAGGAGTAAATATACGTATTTCTATATATGATTACTGACTCACAAAAGCATTTGACCATTTGAGCATAAAGTTTATAAAACTTTACGTATATTTACATTCGTCCATAATTAATTCCATTAAATTAAATTAAATTGGTATATGTATAAATGTATACGTGATATACTTGCTGTAAGAAATATTCTTGTATATGTTGTATGTGTCTGTTTCTCCACAAATCAGCCAATCCTATTCGTGCATGTACCTTCCTCTACTCTTCCAAATTAGTTCGCAACGCGTACCTGCGGCACGGGGGGTTAGTTCATTACCTAAATTCGTAGTGTTAGGATGTATTTATTTATCTGCGTCGAAATATATTGCGCAGTAATTTCATTGTCGTCTTCTCAAGCTATATATCCATACTACACTTAATTCCCTTAAAATGATTTTATCATTATTATATATTTTTTAGCAAATATATCGCGGATATTATACGTTTGTAAATATATAGAGAATAAAATAAAATGCTAGTTATGATATTTGCTTGCATTCGTGATAATATGAAATTGCATAAATATCTGCGAATTATTAATAAGATAGCATATATGTTGTACTTAATCGTAAATAAAATTGAGAATTCCATTTACTATAAAATAATGAATAAAATTTGTTCTTTATAAATGTAGCAATAGTTTATTAATTTCATTCTTCGTTAAATTTTTACGTTTCGTTAGTTACAGTTTATTACGATAATTAATAAAATATAAACACGATATTAGAACGATATTTTATACAATATTTTCTGTTCCTTTAATATTAAGCTTCGGAAGGGTTAAATTTTTATCTATTAACATAAAACGAATAAAATAGAGAGAGAGGAAAGATTAATGGATCCTCGTAACGTTAAATACTAGAAGAAAAATTACAAAAAAAAAAAATTGATACATTTCGATATAGGTTGTGTTAGAGGAATTATAATCGATATTAGTGTTTAATTCTTATCCTGCAAATTATGAAAGGAAATGTATTCCATCGTATGTGTTTCAGTTTATTTATTAAATTATTGTTTGACACAGGTTATCGTGTATGTCGTACAGTGAGAGTTGTGTGTATGGGCAATAGTACCTATCTATAATATAGTAGTAGAAGTAGAATTAAAGTTAATCCATTTAAATACAAGTGCGACACGCGCAATCAAAGAGGCGTAAGGAGAGAGAGAGAGAGAGAGAGATAGATAGATAGATAGACAGAGAGAGAGAGAAAGTTAAATCTACGTCTCGCGTTTTTTATTTAATTTCTTTTACTTTTTTCCTCATTTATTTATTTATATATATATATATATTTATAATATATCCACTCCTTACGCTTCGTGATGCTGACATAACAAGTACAAGGAAGATATAACGAATCGTTGTTGATTTTCTCTTGCGTGTATATATTATATAATATGTATGTATGTGTAATATATTTTCATTTTTCGGGTTATTTAATCCATTTGCTCGAATGAGCGACGATATTGTGCATTTTAAAATGATTGCTTGTTCATTAATGTTTTTGCCTTTCCGGATCTTTGCGTTTGTTTATTTCGTTGCGACGGGTACGGCGTTTCGTTGGCCAAGTATTTCGAATTTACGACGGGTCGTTAAGCATTGTCGTTAAGCAATTAAATATAATGACACGGCTTTTCGCTATTGCCCTTTTTTTCGCTGTTTTTCCCTTGATGTTCACGGTACGGCCCGTTGGAAACTCTTCTCGGCCCTTTCAACTTACGATGATGTATCGAGGCTCTTCCTTCTTCGTCGTTTGCTCGTTGTACCTGTATACAGTCACGAAACAATAATTTTATTTTATTTTCGTAATCACGTACGTAGGACGCCGTATATTCGAAAGAATGAAAATTTGAATATAATTTACTCCTTAACGCTATTTCTAAAATAAAAAGAAACGAGATAGTTGAAGTAATCATATTGTTATTCTTTTTATTTTCACTTGAAATCAAATTGGTTCAAACTTACATGTAATTTCTTGGTTATAAATACATACGTTTTTAATGACGACGAGGTGGCGTTCGAAGTGGTAAAGGATAGGGTGTCGATGATGGTGGCGCTTTTACAGGTCAGACCTCGTCTCCTGGACGAGGTATACCTGAGAACCGGGCACGGTGGAGGTGGTAACGAAACTGCGATGTTTTGCGCGGATCAGAGACAAGTTGCTCTCGGCGGTGTCAGCTCGGTCTTCAGCAGCCTCCAGTTCCCGTTGGAACCGGCGAACCCTGGTCACGCTCTGCTGTGACATGCCCTCCTGCTCTTGCAGTTGCCTCTTGTAGATGCTCACTTTCTGGCTCGCTTTATCCAACGATTCTTGCAACAACGTGATGTTCTTCGCGTCTTCCTCTACTTGGATCATCACTTCCTTGATATTGCGTTCCTTCTTGCGGAGGATCTTTACGGTCTCGGCGTGTCGGCGTTTCTCTTCGTCAAGTTCCAGCTCCAAGTCGCGGATCTATCAGGGGAATTTGTACAAAATTAGAATTTATAGATTTGTGTTTCACATTGTAATGGTTACTTTGTGAGACACGTGTGTGACTACAAATGTTATTTCAAAAATTCGAAATGTCTTTTGAAGCTAGTCATTCGATTAATGCTATTGCAACTTGTATGAAAAGATTGAGGATAATTTAGAAATATTTTTGGTAGAGGGAGTAGTGAAAAAGTTTCGACTCACCCTAGCTTCGAGTTTACTGATGATGCGCTTGCCACCAACAATGGCGTTGGCCTCCACTTCCTCCAATCTCACAGACAAGTTCTTCACTTCAATTTCAAGAGATTTCTTGATAGACTCGATTTTGACAATACGTTCTTGTTCCTCGTGCAGAATTTCGACGGTGTGCTTCAATTCATTTTGTACCCGTTGGTATCTCTCATCGCTCACTCTCAGCTCCTTGGTCACTTCTTCGTAGTCTCCGGCCAGAGTAGTCAGTTCTTGCTCGAGTTTCACTTTCGATGAAGTAAGATTCACGTTGATGGTGGTCAACTCGTTGATGCGACTAACCGACTCCTCGTATTGCTGTTCGACGCTTCTCTTTGCACGGAGGGCCTTTGAAAATATTGTTATTTATCGAGAGCAGTCATCATTAGGTTATTACAGTAAAAATGGAACAAAAACAGATAATTTAAAATTAAAGTATCAAACAGAATATGCAGTCAATTTTCTTTTGATTTTTTTCTTCCATTTTCAAAAAAGCCACTTTGATTAACTTTCTTTTCAACATTGTAATTGTTGTTACAAGTGTCGAATTGTTAATACTATTTCGATTAATTTACCTTAATTTTTTAAATAATATAATATCAAATTCAGAAAATATAATGTAATGGCAAAGAAATCAAAATTTTATGTCACTGCCTGGTACATTTCAAGTTAGCGTTCGGCGTTAGTCCGTCTGGAGTATTTATAGCCTGTTTAAAATCAATTGGTCGTTCAAGCTACCGAATGGAAAAACCCGCCATTCCGTTCACCCATTCTATCTTTGTTTATTCAGTGTTTATTTTTAGTTTAAGGATAAAAATATCAAAATGACGAAACGCGGAAAATCTCTTTACAATAAACTGCACTGCAAAGAAATGCCTAAAGACTTTGAAACTAAATCTGATGAAAATTTTATTTAAATTACTACGACTTCGAGTTTTTATTTCATCACAAGATCTTGATATTACTTGATTTGATATTAATTTCTATGATAAATTGGACAATACTTACAGATTCGTAATTTCCGCGTACTTCCTCGAGCTCGGCTGTTAATGATTGCAGGCGTCGTTGACTGATACCCAGTTGGTCTAGGGTTACCTGTAGTTGACGTTGAACTTCGTCGTAGTGGGCTTGGAGTTCCTACATAGTAACGACACAGCGTTTAGAACATACAATTCCTTGCCAAACAGCAATCAATCTCTCTCAATACATCAACTACCACCTGTCACCCATATCTGGACGATGAATAAGTTTCCGTATGGCTGTCATCACCTACAGGTGGGTGACAGTCCTGTGTATCGAATCAGAAGTAATTTTATTGATATATTCAGTGCTAAGAATTAACCTCTCTGGCAAAAATTCAAAACTAAATTAAAAAGGGACGTGAAAATATTCAATTAAAAATATACACATGACATTGAATCGCTTGAACAAAAGTCATTAGAATATTTTTAAAAGGCAGTGATGAGGTGACGAAGAACTAAATTATGCGTTAAATTCTGCGTTGTTGATAACAATCTATTTTTTTCTTAATTTTTTATCGTGCTTTTATCGTCGTATTATTTAACTAAGAAAATCTAAAAGAATGTTCGATCAACGCGTCGGCAAAAATACATATTCTATACTTACGGTCAAAGTGAGCGATTGCTTCTTGATGGTCTTCTGCAAGTCGATGTTGTTCTTGTTGGCAACGTCCAATGATAGTTCCAGTTCGGTGATCTGGACTTGCAGCTTCTTCTTCACGCGTTGCACCTCGGTCTTCAACTTCGTCTCCGCCTCGACCACGCGGGCGTTCAGCTGCTCGATCTCGATACTGGTCTGTTTGCTAATTTATTTCATTTCGTGTGAACATACGATCACCCCTTAAAATCGTTTTATAGGGTTTCAAGCCAGACTATTGTTTCCAGGTGACAACAGCAAGAATTTTAGATCGTGAAGGTACCATGCCTTTCTGTCATTGCTATCACGTTTGCAAGAGAATCGCACCATTCGGTGAACACCGAAGGTTAACGAGTTTAGAAATATTTGACATTTTACCAGTAACATATTTAGTAACTCAACGAGTGTTAGATTACCGGGGTGTTTTGAAACACGTTGGTTTGGGATTCTTTGCGCTTTTGTCTATTTCGATGCAGCGTTAGTTTGGATGTTTCGATGCAATAGTTAGCTTGGCAATGGGTGCATCGATTTCAGACGCATTACCATTTGTATTATCACAAGTGGAAAGTGTGTTTATGTAACAAGGAAGATGCGCGTAATTTATTTCAATGTTTCAATGTTTCGCTCGGCGCTTTAGAGATGATGATTAATTCCGTTCGATATTAAAGATATTTTTGCAGCTGCTCTAAAATTTAAATGACAATTGAATGCCAAGCAAAAACGAAGAATCGAAGTCAAAAATAAAAAAATATTTGATGATTGAGATATTTAGAGAAAGATGATTATTATCTTATGTAAGTGTGAACTTCGTTGTGAGAATCCGTTGATGTTCTAAGCAAAATTTCAATGAACAAATTATTTTTAGGAACGAAAAAAAATAAACCAAAAATTCTAATCTAATCGATACATTTTCGTTTAATCTGCGTCTACAAGCTTCGAGGGTCAAACGACAGTATAATTACTTCTCATTTCTATCGTTTATTCTCGTCATTGTTCCGTGTCACATTACTCTTACCCACACGATTAACTAATCTACTAGAATTTCCATCCTTTTAAGCGGGCCTGATTCCCAGGCATCCGTACAATCGTCTCGGTCTGGTCGGGTGTCGATACCTCTTGTCCAGGAAGTAATTGCTCGACTTCTCCTCGTATCCTTTCAGCTCCCTGCTCAGGCTGTTCAACGGCGCGGTCAGATTGTCCTCGTCCAGCAAATACTTGGTCTTTTCTTCCAAGATTCTCAGCCGATCTCTGCCGTCCAGCAAATAACTTGCTGACGCAGTTTCCTTCCGAATATCAGCCAGTTCTTGACTTCTGTTCAGTTTCTTCAGCGATTCCGCTGTTAGATGGAACCCGATCGCTCTGGCCGATTTACCACGCAGACTTTTCCCGCGATTGAGCGTGTCTTGTATCTCGGATATGACCTGCGCGTCTCTCAGCGATTGAATATCGATGTTGGCCATTTCTCTTAGGGATCTCACGCGTGCACTCTCCAGTAACAGGAGCAAGTTTGACGGACGTTTGATTTCCTCTGGTTTTCGCGGGAATATTTCTCTGGTCACGTGACTAGCCTGAGCGACCTTCGACAAGCTGAAGTTGGACCGATTCGCTATCTTCGGGAAGGCAAAAGCAGCAGATCAATCCGCTGTTTCGGCTGTGTTGGCTGTCTTTCCGATCGCCCGCGATTAACCGCGATTAATCGCGATGACCGCGAGAAATAAGAAATTATAGCGAAACGGAGAGCGAAAGCGACAGCGAGTAGTGGTTTTCGCGAACGACGACCCTTTCCTAACAATCGTTCCCTGCCCGTCTCAGGCTCGTTGCTAAACTTAGCAACAGCGGTCCAGAATTCGAAAGTGACCGATGCACACTCTCTCGATCGACTCTCTCTAGAGACCCGAGAACGACTGCCAATCGGAGCGAAGTGCTGGCTTCCCGGCCCCGGGACACACGGGACGCGAGATGGATTTTTTAATGTACGCGCCGCAAGACTTGGCACCCTTGAGAGTTGCGTCCCGACTCGTTTCGTTGCTTCCACTTTAAATCTAATCCACCGAATGGCTGCGGTTCGAATGACTGCCAGACGTTACCATCTTATTTTTATTTTCTGTCTTAAAGTAGTAGGTATCGACTGTCTAGGTGTAACAATGACGGCAAAAAGCTGGACGATATTAATAACAATGAGAAATTTCGGAATTACCTGCTTTCTATCGCGCAACTAGATTTTATTTTACGTCGAACAGTTTCTGCCAGTGGCTCGCCGTGACCGTGTTAAATTAAGATTTGGTGATAGTGGGGCGGCAACAAGGCGTCACAGGCTCGAGTTATTGGACCGGAGAATAGATTTCGGAAATAGTATAATCGGCACCATTGCATGCTCATTCGCGTTTCAAAATGTAGTAAATGAATCTAGGGTTCTGTCTTTGAAAAGTTTTCTATTGACTTGAGAAAAGTCTTTAATTGTTTGTACAAATGATGCCATTATTTTCGAAAGGGCATAAAATCGTAATAAGAAAGCAAATTTTTATATTTCAAATAATATTTTGAAAAAAGAACGTTGTATATAAAAATTAAATTATTTAAAAAAAATAGATTGTATCTATTTTATCTTATAGAAACAAGCAAATAATAGATTTAAATTTAACTTGTGTATTTAGAATGCTGTATAAACAATGACTCGGTTATTCAAGGATATAGTATCAATTGTTCGATTTAACTAAGTTGCATTGTTTAGAAATCTAAAATACGTAGAATATTGTGATTTAATTTCAAACTAACAAATTGTGTTCAAATTAATTTTGAAATATCTCAAAATACTCGCCATATTTTTGCTAATTCGAAATTATTCCCCGTAAATTCAACTCTCACTGTTTATGAAATGATCCAACCCTACAACGATCTTTCATCTGTCCTGAACGTTTCCAAAGAATCCAAATAATGCAAAATCTTAACTCTCGAAAGTTAAAACAAGACCTAAATCAACTTTCACTTCGCATCCATCATCTCCAAGTCGAATTCTCAAACTCATTCACCGAAATCACATCGCCCGACCCAAGTCACCAAATCGATGCCCAGCGACCGTGAACTTTCCTCCCAAGAGGAATTCGTTCCTACGCACGTTTGATTGACAGAGGTCTGGTCAAAAGACGGCAGCAGCCTCGTTAGGCATTCGACGGCGTGCAAAGCACCGTCCACGTCGAAGCAACCCCTTCCGTGGCGCCAAATTTAGCGAACGAAAAGGTCAACCAGTCGCGAAGGTGCCTAACCGCGTGAATTGACCGCTTTTCCACGCTCGAGCCGGCTCGACTTTCACTCTCCGATCTCGTCTCGTACCTTGAAGTGGGACAGATGATCCCTAGCCTCGTCCTCCGCGTCGATTGCCCGTTTAATCAGTTCGTGTCTCGGGTATCTCTCTACAGGCCTGTTCTCCCATAAAGCTCTACCATCCGACCAGGGTAATTCCGGTAATTCCGATCTGTGGCTCCGATAATCGCTCGGTAACGAGGAACTTCGACCTTGACGATCGATGTACTCCAACATCGGTTGATAGAAATTGATCGCGTATCTGTAGTTCTTGTCGTAAATGTAGGTTGGCCAGTGTTTCCACCTTGGCTCCGCGGGTATGTACGTTTGCGGCGTGGGGCCTTGCATTTTCGTTTGCTTTTCGGTCTTTTGGGTCCTTCGAAGACTGAAAAATTTGTTGAAAGTTCTCGACCACTTTTCGACGAGTTTCTTCTAAATTAGAATTTCTCTTTACTCGTCCTGGACTGTTGAAACGATCCGAAATTTTCCAAATCTATGTTAAAAATTTATCCTGGATTCCTCCTTCTCTCTTGTCTTTATTATTATTAATCCTGTCTTTATTATTATTATTGTTATTATTATTATTACACAAATGTCAGTCTTCGCTGGGAGATATCGACCACCGATAAATTGCTTCCTCAAAACTGTTTATTTTGATTATTTTTTGTGGGTATTGTTAATGTTTCATCCAACATCTACCTTGAATAGAAAGGGTTGTATTCGTGGAGTTAAACGTGTTAGGCACAGGATTTCGTTTTTACGGGAAATTCCCTGATTTCTTACTCACGGATTTTTCATTGTCGAACAACCAGAGGTGACACTTGCTACGAAACGGCCGAGAAAAATTGGGCCGGTCAAGTGCGCTGGTATCTTTTGTAGCTTTTTCTTACGATTGCCACATTGGGAACGACCAATCAGCACCTCCCGAATAATAATTAGATCGTGACTGAACGGTGTTGAACGACGTTTATTAATAGTCGTATTGCGCACTGTTTATGCATCATCCTCAATTAATGACCCAAAATGATATTGTTTATACCATTGTAGAACTGATAGAATTGATATCCTTTAACGTTTCGTTAAAAGTCGTTGATATTAATGATGCATATATTAATATTCTTTCTTTGAAGGCATAAATATATATTCCACGTAAACAAATTTTGACTATGAAATGTTATTTTATAGTTGTGATATTTTCAAGCAGACCCATCACTTTTTGAAAAGATATTTTTCGAAATACTAGGTAGTATGTGCTTGCACAACGTAATTATCTTTTTCAATAAATATTCTATAACTCTTCTATGATTGAAACAATAAAGTATATTGCAACAAGATATTCATTGTCGTAAAGTTTTAGAAAATTTTCAATAATTCTTCCCTATTTTTTAATTCAGTATTTTCTAAATATCCTCTAATTATTTGTTCATCAAACATTCGATTGTTGAATATCATTAAGTTTGTTATCATTTCTTCCATCTTCAAATTTTGCACTTCGCAAGAAATATATTCCCTCCTTCGTAGCACGTGCTTTTTATAAATTATATCCACAGTGACATAACCAGCGTATATATATCTTCAGGCAAAAAGAAAAATGATTTTCTTGTTCGTCATACGTGCTCCTGCTAAACTATATTCATGCATAGTGAGATAATCAATATTTCGAGCATCTGGCATGCAATATCGATACCGATGACACTCGAGCCAAGAAGAAGTTACGTTCGATTCATGTTCGATGATTATACTTGGCAATCCATGATTTTATATTTTTTGTATTTACATTCTTGTTTTTTTTTCTTTTAATAAGATAATTAAATTACAATTATTTTTCCGAATGTCTGAGAAAGCCGTCATGGGCGGTTAATCAATGTAGCTGATTGATGATAAAATTAGTCACGTCTTCAAATAGTTGATCCTTACTGGCTGGTTATATTGAAAATAGAGTTGATTACATCACGGTCAAGTAGATAAAAAGTCACACTTCCTGTTTCTCTTGATATCTTTTCTTCTTTCAAATGTATTTTAAAAGAACACTGAGTTATAAATAATTTTGAATAATTCACTTGCTCAAGTGAATACGATACAATATTATTGCACGATTTTTTGACTGCAATGAAGTTAATTTTTTTAATTGGTAAAAATCATTTAATTTGTAGAGTTATTCTTTTATTATTATACGTAGTCGCATATTTAATGACCAACCACAGATATAACCTACAAGTACTTTTAGAATTCTTTGTCAGAAATGTTGTAAAATATTGATTTATTAGCTTCATAGAATACTCTATTTCAGCGAATAGAAATAACTGCCTTCTGACTGTCTATTCATCTAAGTCTTGATTTAACTGTCTCTGTGTTTTAGAATATATAAATGTTTCACTTGAATCGATTGCTCTTTTGACAGAAAAGAAAAAAGTATATACAAATTATTGTATACAACTCCACATACATGACAGAAAAGCGGAGGTACATAAGTCACGTTGTACCACAGTTCCAATATTTTTAAATGAAGCTGTCAATTAAATTTGGAATAAATGTATATTGATACAAGCGAATACATGCATCACCTGGAAACTACTCACTATGAATCATGCGTTTGCAATAGTACTATCGTGGATAATACCAACAACAATATTAATACAAAGAAATTGTAAATTATTGATGTTACAAGTTGTAACACGCAGTTTGAATCGATAATTGAAAGAAAAGAACAGCAAGCACAATTGAATTACTTACCGAATGATCTCGATTTCTTCATCCTTCTCAGTTAGGCGGCGTTCGTAGTCGTGACGAAGCTGGGTCAATTCAGAGGACAGTCTCTGAGCGCGCTGTTCTTCAATCTTGCGTCCCTGTCATCAATTTTCTTTTACAGTAGATTCTATATTTCGCACTTTGCAGATTTATTTATGGTCGAATAACATTGTAATAGTAGTCCAGTAATTATTAATCTTCCATCAATCAATGATGTATATTTTAAAAAAAATTTAGAATTTCGAAATAGTGAAATAAATACGCTGCCACTTACTGCTTCAGCTTCTTTATAGGCGGCAGCAAGTTCCTCACGTTCGTTCTCCAATCGGCGGAGTTCAAGCTCCAGTTCGTGAAGTCTGCGATTCATATCAGACAGCTGGTTCTTGGCGTCGTTCAAGTCATCTAAAACGATAATTGATATAAAATTATTCGTACATTGCAAAGACAAAAAATTAATTACATACATTCCTCCAGATAGAACTTTATTTCATCTTACACACTATATTTTGCGTGACAAAGGCTGGAACGTTAAGTTAAATTGAAATTCTCTAGTTTTCACGGATAAATTAATGATACTAGTATTGTCAATAACTTTTTGTACATTTCTTAACAGATATCTATTCTGATATACGTTCGTCATTTTCGTCAAATTATTGTATTCTTTCGTACATTTAATGAAAAAGTATCGATCAATTGAGTTGAAGTTTCGTTGGAGTTGCTCACCTCCTAGTTTCTTGTTTTCACGAGCCAATTGATCTTTCAGCTCGCGTGTCTTGTCGAGTTCGGCATTAGTACGCTGGAGTTCCTGCTGTTTGTTACGGAGATCACGTTGACTTTGTTCATACAAAGCCACGCTTTCATCTAAACGAGCCTTGAGTTCCAGATTGATCTTCTCCAAATGATCCACGCGTTTTTGTAATTCGCGAGCTGTTCCATTGGCCTTAAAAGTTCGTAAATTCATCAGTAAATTACGTTGAAATTTAAAGTTGAAATTTGAATCGTACACGTTGAAAATTGTGAAGTCTTACCGAATCAATTATATTACTCCATAGTTGGTCACAAACAAATTAAAAAAAATTCATTAAAAATTTTACGTAACTTGATATTTATCTTCCGGTTACATTTTTGCAGAGTTATATTTAATGTCTAATTTAATTTAATTTATTCAAACATATGGAAGTTAATACGTATATTCGATGACTTTTAAAAAAGTGATGAAAATCAGTGTGTTATATAGGGGATAATACGATTTAGAAGTAAATTTCCAAGAAATATCCCAAAATGATAAAAGTTCTAAAACCGTACCTTCTCCAAGTCGATGATCAGCACCTCTACTTCAGATTGGAGGCGGGATTTCTGCTTCTCGAGATTGTTGATCTTCACGAGCAGAGTTTCAATCTGCTCTTCTTGTTCCTGAATGCGAGCTCCGTACTTACGACGCAATTCTTCCACCTGTAAAATTCGGTCCAAGTGTCACTCAAAGATTGAAACTAACAGAGATTCTATGCTATATGCAACAATTATATAATTATACTGTGGTTACTTATTAATTAAAAGTAATTTACGTATATTGAGAAACTAAATGATTTCAGATGAAATATACTTCTACATATGCAAAAATAAAGTATGAAACGAATCGTTTTTTTTTATTCAAAATAATTTACTAATGAAAATAAAAACATTGGCAGACCAATGTCAAAAAACCAGCAATTGAAATTCCATGGTTCATTATTTCCTTCTTCTTAATTACCTCTTCGGCACGAGCGTTAGCTTCGGTTTCATACTTCGATCTCCAAACTTGCACCTCGCCATTCGCCTTGACCAATTGGCGTTCGATGTCCAAACGGGCCTCTGATTCTTCTTCCAATTGAACGCGAACAGATTCCAATTCCGCTTCAACCTGGCGACAGTTTTGTTATATAAAGTTCTGCATAATCAAATGCAATATGCATGTGTCAACATTATAAAAAGTGAAAAAAATTCGTACCTGATGTAAGGAAGCTTCGACCAATGAACGACGACGATCCTCATCCTCGAGACGACGGCGAGCATCTTCTAGTTGACCTACCAGTTGCGTTTTCAAGTAGACAACACTCTCGATGTTGACCTACGATGAAACAAATTGTTCTAAAAATCGATTTTGCAATAAAATGTTGGAATTTGTCGCAATTATTTTTCAAAATTGTTTTCTGTTCGACGATGTAAGGAAGTACTGATGTTTGTATCAAGTGTGATAGATACGATAGATGCGAGACGTGAGATTATTTACCTTCAAGTCTTGCACTTCTTTAGTTAACTCGATATTTTCCTGTGAGATTCTAGTTTTGTGATTGGTGATGTCGATGACGGTACGATTCAGTTCTTCAATCTTCACGTTAAGCTCGGCTACATGCACCTCGAGTTTCTCCACGGTTTTTATCGACAACACTTTCTCTTTGGTGACACTATCGAGTTGAGCGAGGAGTTCGTATACCTCCTGTTGAAACTTTGATTTTTCCTTGTCAGCTCTGAAAATATTGTCGGCCATGTAATAGAGTTCTAGATGAATTTTCGATTCTTTTCTAGTTGATTTTTTTCTAGTTACGAGTAAAGTAACACTTCAGTTATTACTTTATTGTTTGAATTTTAAATCATAAAAATTTCAACGATATGATGTTATATTTGAGATGAATATTTAATTAATGAAAAAATAATGTAGACAGAGGCTGTAAAACTGTTTATAGTTTTAAATTATTCAATTTACGTTTGTATTTTATTTTTTTTTTAACTTAAAAATGAGTAACGTGATTTTATTTCTTTTGTTTTTACTATTTTTTTGTTTCTACATTTTTCACCAATGACCAGTTTCTGACTATTCTCATGAATCCATAAAGAATGCGAACGAAATTTCATACGATATCATTATTAATCATTATACAACGTATAACAGTGCCAACGAAAGCAGCAATTGAAATCTTCCCCTCCAAAAACAACATCTTGCAAAATTTTATCTGAATTATCAAACATTGGTTATTTCTAGATCGCCATTAATCCTAAAGAAAAATGATTAAGAGAATTCGTTGAGCTCTTTTAAGTTTACTAATCCGAAAATCAGGAAATGTGCATTGTGTTTTATATCTGTCTTTTTCTCCAAACAAAAAGACAAAAAGTTGATATTGTATATAAAATATTCGAAGAAACTGTTCAAAGAACTCTTTTGTAATTAAGTGTTTATAACACAAACAACATATGAAATAATCAAATGAACTGTTCTTAATTAAGAGCAATAATTTTCTCTGAAATTACCATCCATTTTTACCAATACCTTCATACTCTCCCAATATTAAAAGTTTCTCCAAACTCTCAGTAACATTCCATGCTTATCTTCCGTTACAATAATAAATTTTCAAGCCAAAAATCAGCTAAAACTTATGAAGTATAAAATCCATCCGAGCAAATACTTTTACATGCACGACGCAGCGTGAACAAATATCCAATATCGTTCAACCTAATATCGTAAATATTAGATTTGCGAATGACAACGCGAATCTCCTCTCTTTCAACTCCTTTTAAAATCGAACTTTTGAACTATCTCGCTCTTGCCCCGTCGAATCTCTGCTAGAAGAATCTCAAGATAGAAATAAGACACACGAACGGATAAAGTGATAGGGAGGATGGAATTGCTGCGATATCGCTGGTCCACCTACACGTAACACAGAGAGGGTATAAGGTGTCGGCCGATTCTGTGGATAGTGGGGATCCGGGCCGGTCGCCTGTACTAATATGGCGCGGCAACGTAGGGTTGTGGATTGCCGCGCGACTCGCACGGTTAAAAATAGTCATAAGCCGAGTGGCTGCTGTGCGAGCAAAGCGTCTCGCGGGGGGAACCAGCAGAATAAAAACGTATGAGAGCAGGAGGAAGGGATGTGGCAGTGGAGGGAAGAAGGGGAGGGGGAGAAACGGAGGGATAGAAAGTTGTAAAGGGGAGAGTTGCGAAAGTTGGGTGGATAAATGCTGAGGCAACGCGGAGGGAAATGAGAAAACGAGCAAAAAAACTCGCGAATCCTTTCTTTTTTTTTCATAATGTGCAGAAATGTGTGTATGAAAGCGAGCTGTCTCAATTTTTATACTCCAACTTTGAATTACTCTAATGCGCGATGAAAGGAATATCTTGCTCCGACTTGTTGTATTTGAGTTTATATTTAAAGGATATAGATTGTTTCAATCTATTTCAATACGTTTGTCATGGATTTGAAATGTATTTATAATTTACGAAAAGTTTCAAAAGAGGGAGGAATTGCAAAAAAAAAAATTAAAAAAAACATAGTAATAAGAAAATAAGAAGAACGATGTAAAATGAAATAAAATGTAGTTCAACATTGGAGATACTGGGAATAAATGGTGAGGAATCCGTTCAGAAATGAGGTTATGTGAGGTTTTGATAGAACAGCTGAGGCAGCGTATAAATACGACGAAAGAAAAAAAGGAAGCGCAAGATTGCTGCGTAGGTGTAAGAAAACATTGCAATCGAAGTAACAAAACTAGCGGAGAACGAGAATTTATAGAATACCTACACGAGGCTCGAGAACGAAAGAATCCGCTAAATTGAAAACGGAGAAGAGAAAAAAAGTAAGATGTAAGAGGGGAACGAGTGAATAACAAGAAGATAATGGAGGCTGTGTAATAAAGAGAGCGACGAAAGCTGGTTGAAAGAGCTATTTTAAAAGGCATTTTAAACGCCGTCCGTGTACCAACAGGTGGAAACTTTTTGTAACGCCATGCAAATACTCTAAATACCTCGAGTCTTTCTTCGCCGTCGTTTTTTCTTTTTTCTCTCGTCTTCGAAGGTGACTCAAGGAAGATCGTACAAGAAAAAGGAATCGAGATGGAATTTGCATCTTCCTACGAAATCACGATGAAACAACCATTTTACATTTATAACATCGTAAACTAGCCTTCATTTATTATTTTTCAGTACGATTAATGGCCATCAGATTGTTCTGTTTCGCCGGTTGAAATGTTAAGAGGCGATTAACTGTTTCTTCGATGTGATGTATAAACGTTGACACGTAATTACCTCTGCTAAAAGATACATTTAGAACGGAATCTCGATTGGGTTTCGATTTCTTCAAGCTCCGATTCTCGAGCAATTATCTCGCATGTCCGCGTTTACACTGCAGACGAACGTTAGAAAATTTCTTCTGAAGCCTTTTCGAGGAAAATCGTCCAACTTGAAGAAGATGCGATTTAGCAAATTAAATTTGAGGAGAAGAACCGATTAGATCGGCTGTAAATTGTCTTCTCCTGATTTGTGAAGTATGTCGAAATCAACGAATCTTTATAAGAATTGCCCAATCAGAATGGAAGAGCCAAGTTTAAATAACTTGAATTAAGGACAAAAGTTTCCATTCATCTTTTCGAGATCAATTTTAGTCAGTTTACGAAATTAAGTGTTTGCGTGTGCTAAAATTTCTATGAAATGATAATTGGTTTATTTTTAGCATACTCTGAAACGAGGATAGATAAACTCTCTCAGATATGAATTCATCAAAACCAGAAGAAGATTATTCTTCGAAAAACGATGTACTATCGTAAGTCAAGATCGACTATTCATAAATGGATTTCACGCACTCTGATGGATTTCATTCATCTCAAAAGATGAATAATATTCATCTCATTCTATGACATGCAAGTAATATATTGAGATTTGATTTAGTACATCCAAATTTGGCTATACCAACTTAATTTCAACTACGAACGTCTTGTTCACAACCTTGACTTCTAATCCTAAATTTAAGAAATCATTACGTAAAAATAATATCAATGCTCTGTCAAAAGCCTTCCTAAGCCTAATGTCAACCCTTCACCTTATGAAAATATTCTCCATGTATTGGCAACGAGAGATACATTCAGAAAAATTCGATTACCAATCCGTCTAAAACTTATCAGAGACACAAGCAACAGTCGCCCGAAATAATAGACGGCGTCTAGATGACAGTTCGATAAATTTTCGAAACGGAGGCGTCCTTGTAACGTGTAATATCGCGTGTTCGGGCGCCGGGACGTGGAAAAAGACGCCGGTTATGTTTAGAAGTGCCGGGGGAACGAGTCTATACGTATTTCAGGTGCGAGTAGATTCGTTGTTTGGCCAGAAGCCAGTATCGTCCGACCATAATTCCCGCAATTTTCGAATACGCTTTCGTTCCGCGTGAAGCCTGCTATAATTAACGATCCAACCAGTGATTCATTCCTGTTTTCCAGTTCCGTTTCATTCCATGTCTTTTTATCCGGCAGTCTCCTCTTCTCCAGTACTTCTACATCGTCTCTGTGTTTCTCTATCAGTTCGATAACACGCGCGAAACGAAACTGGGTTTCGACGAATCTCCGAACTTCCGGCGAGTTGTTTATTGACGGTGTGCGCGCTTTGACCTCAAAGAGGAAGAGAGATCGCGAGACCGCGATTTTATTTTCACAGGTGTATATAATTCACCACAGTTTATTGGTGTTTCCTACTCCGGCGTATTCTGCACCCTATCGCGACTCGACGTGTGTTTCGACATTCTTACCTCCTACAGAGTGTTATCGCGCGTTTCGCCTCGTTTCACTCGCGATTCAATATCGCCTCGAATGCGGTCGATTAACAAGCAGGCAACGATGCATCCTTGAAGCGTTTCTACGAATTGTTTCTAATTCTACGAACAACATCTAATTCTCTGGAGACTAAACTAAAGCTTCATTTGGGAAATTAAGTCCACATCGAATATTCGAAACCATTGAATTTTCAGATGCTGGCGTTACCAAAAACGAATTGTTTCTAATTCTACGAACAACATCTAATTCTCTGGAGACTAAACTAAAGCTTCATTTGGGAAATTAAGTCCACATCGAATATTCGAAACCATTGAATTTTCAGATGCTGGCGTTACCAAAGATATTAATAAAAATCGTCGAAAACGGAACAATTAAAAAGTAACGAAGTAATTTTCGAGTGACTGTAAATTATTTTACAAGTGGTACCATCTAATTTATGATGATATTTGGTAATATAATAAACACACTGAAAAGAAGATAATTGAGTAAATGATTACGTAATGTTTTAAGCACCTCGTGATAAATGTGTTAAATTAATTGCCTTGATGCATGTGATGCATGAACAAAAATATATAGTGGAATAATAAATGTAGAAAGAATATAGTGATATTCTCTATTAAATCTTTGAGCAGCCTGTATCTTTGAACATAAAANCATCTAATTTATGATGATATTTGGTAATATAATAAACACACTGAAAAGAAGATAATTGAGTAAATGATTACGTAATGTTTTAAGCACCTCGTGATAAATGTGTTAAATTAATTGCCTTGATGCATGTGATGCATGAACAAAAATATATAGTGGAATAATAAATGTAGAAAGAATATAGTGATATTCTCTATTAAATCTTTGAGCAGCCTGTATCTTTGAACATAAAAATATAAAAGAAGAATCATAAGTTCGATTAAATTACTAACTTGGCGCGTGCTTTCGAAAGTTGGTCGATTTGATCCTGGAAGTCGACAACGACTTCCTGGTGCTTCTTACGCAGAAGATGCGCTGTCTCTTCGCTCTCGAGATGAACATCTTCGAGTAGTTTGCGCAGCTTGGCCAGTTCCGTGTCCCTCTTTTTGTTAATCTCGAACTGTGGAATTAACGTTGCATTATTAAAGAAATTTAGTCGAACAATAAAAACCTGTAGAAACTGAGAACATCTTCGAGTAGTTTGCGCAGCTTGGCCAGTTCCGTGTCCCTCTTTTTGTTAATCTCGAACTGTGGAATTAACGTTGCATTATTAAAGAAATTTAGTCGAACAATAAAAACCTGTAGAAACTGTACGCGAATCGGATGAGGAATGAAATTCCAGAATTTGTAGCGTTTCGTTTTCATACTTACTTGAGATTCGGCGCCACCCTCCGCCTCTTCGAGACGTTCGGACAGCTGGATGACTTGCACGCTCAAGT
>NIPQ01093270.1:0-30568 GCA_002806875.1 Lepidotrigona ventralis hoosana
ATAGATCTTTCCTGTGTCGTCTTCTTTTCAATTAATATCAGGTCCGTTCTAAATATATTTCCCTAAGTATATTTCAATAAATAAAACATCCCGTTATAAGTAATAATTTTATCATTTCCAACGAAAAACCAATCTATAAATTCGTAAAACACGAATAGGGCTTTTTCTGACACACACATAAGTACATGTATCGTTTTACTTGGTATAGTCACAGATGAACCTTTACATTTCGATATTGAAAGTTTAACAACACTGTAATGAACAAAGAATCAAATGCTGGCGCATTCACTAGTTCCCTAACTCAACGTTATTTAAACGTAGAGTGCGCTAAAAAACCAGTGATTTTTTTATGTCGGTATTTCAGGTCACGAGCCACGAAATCCCGTAAGATGCTTGGTCTATTCGTATACCTCGTCTGTGACGTAAGATTCAAAAGTAACAGCTCCATAGTACATGTCGTCTGTGACCTCGTCACATATACAAGTCACGACATCTCGTCTGTATTTCGAAGTTCTAAATGGTAAGGAAACTCAATGATTAATGACCAATGGTTGGAATATAATTTCTGAAGTTGCTATTCTATCTTGTCTATGTCTGTTCTAAAATACAGAGAGCATAACAAAATCTCTGTTCTTTTACGCAATCGGTATTTCAGAATATGGGATTACGAAGAATCACTGTGCGAGGAACTTTATAAAATTGTATATATATTTTAAATCTAAAATACTTTACATAGTAACATATTGTCATAAATTATAAAATTGATACAATTAAAATATTAGAATTTATTTTTCTATGCAAGGAAAAATATACATAACCATATTCAATTTACCCGCCATTTCTTACTATGATATCTTTACCTGCTGATAGGATTAAAGTACATAATATCACGCTAGATGGCGCAGCAAACTCATCTGTAGCTTGAAAATATCAATATTTTCGAGACAATTCTGCAATCGTAACTTGAGTTGTATATAAAATAAACGATGATAAGATATTTGTTCATTCATCAAAACGCATTTTTATAATACATTATGAAATATTTGACGAATAGTTACAAATAACAAACACATCATTTCTCATAATTAAAGTAATAGTGTTGTTGCACCGGAAATGACAAAAGATTGCGAGGGAAAACTACATACTTTTGGCGAAAGTTCATAATATTATCAATTTCTGTACAGATAGTTATAGTTTTTGTAGAAAATATATTCATAAACGCAATATAAGATTGTACACTGGAAAGAAATAGTTCAATATTATAAGATAATTAAACTAATTGTTAATAATAAATCGTGTTCTCGAAATAATTCCGCGAAAAATGAAACCGCCATTTTAAAGCGTTCAAACACCCGTGGCGGCATTACATTTCGACGTGTCATCAGTAAATATATAATCTAAGCTAAAATAAAAGGATTTCAACACATAGATCGTTCCAAAAAAAAATTTAATTTATTTTGATGAAGTTTCTAAGACAAATTTATATAAAATTTTATCGAGAAATTCGTCTTTCAATGAACCTGCTAGATAGGGTATAGTCAGTTCCAAAAGTATTTGCATCGCAGCTAGTGTAATCTCCAGATACATATGTTAGATGATAAAATCGAGCAAGGCGCTTCCTAAGAAATATTTTCTTCGTAAAAAACTGATACGATTTTGTAAATACAACATTTCTCTAGAACCGAGCGTTGTAAAGTTATGAATTTTCCAAGATCATTTATTCGTAGCATCCTTTTTAACATGTTAGTAGTTACTGTACCACTAAAGCGAGGAAGAAACCGAGTGGTCGCTTCGACAGTCGCGGCCTATTAAAATATCGCACTGATTGGATGCAATTATACGTGAATGTATTAATTTTTAGATGTAATAAAAATATATTTGTTACATAAGTTCATTAACTATGATAACCAAATACAGATTACTTAACATCATTATATTGATTTGTGAAATTCTTTGTTCTGTAAACAAAATATTGGAATTGTTATAGATAAAGATAATGAAGTTGACGACATATGTAGATGATACGAGAGATTTATAAAGAAAAAAATTTTCGATTGCAACAGCGCCATTCTCGATGTGTAATTTTGCCTAATGAAGTCAGAATCGCGACCAATATTCATTAAGCTGCTAGTTTTTATGACATATCTGTAGAATGTATACTGATTGTCATATGATGCGACTATATGCCCGATGCTATGAATCTCGGAGTGGTCGCTTTGTACAGTCCATTTCGATAAAACAGTTCGAAGAATTGAAAAAAATCATATTTCAGTCCATTAATTATATATACTATTGACCATTGAACGTTATAAGAAATTCATAAAGAAAAACAAAATTAATCATAAAATTGGTGTATATGATATTTTTCTAGAATGTTAGGGAACAATATTATAGGTTATTAAAAATATATTTTCTGGAAGAGAAATAGTACTACGTATATGAGTCGACTGTACTGTAGACGCCACCGGCAGCTACGAGCGGTCGCTTAAAGTACAGTTACATCCAAAAAGTTTTCATGAATGTGTTGGCGGAACGTCTGAATAGGACCATTCGATCGCAAAATTACGAGTGGGGCGTCATGAGAAACTTGTAGATCGTAAAAAACTAACACGATTTGGTGTATATAGTATTTATTTTTAACGTATCCCTACCGAGATATCTGTTTTTAAAGTTTCATATAGGTAACGCATTTTCGACTCACTGTATAGGGTGACTGTACCAACGGACGCTACGGGAGTCCGCAGCCGGCATAGGTTCAGTTGGCAGCAATACGCACAGCGAGAAGGTCTACCATGGCTGATATTTCGAACGAAGAGCTCCGTAAAGAAATCACCGGTAAGTAATGATATCCTTTGATTTACCATATCCTGATCTTCGAATATGATAAAATTAAGTTAGTTATCAATCGTGGTGCAAGTTATTCGCACGTTTGCGAGTAGGAATATGTAGGAAATCAGGCTGTTTGCTCTTGCGACGTGACGACTTTAGCGCGCACGTATGTGACGAAGTGGCGTGCCCCACGCCGGCCATTACAACCACGATTCATCGTATTTCCACTTACGTACAGCTTTATCGGGATATTGCATCTCCAAACCGTTTCGTGTAATCTACAACTGAAATTTTTCTAAAATTTTTTGATGTCTTGCAAAAATTTCAATATTTCCTTGGTTTTTTTGGAAATGATCGCTTTCCCTATCCAATTCTATAGTATACTGTATGACGCGTCTGGCTGTGGTGGCGCGCGCCTGAAGCCATCGCATGTTTCATATCTCACTCTTTCTCTTGTCTTCAATGTCTTTTGCACTGTGAAAAGCGATCTCAGCATGGACCATGCCCTCATTTTCTAGAATATTTCAACGGATTTTGCTTTTATTTTTCATTTTGCCAATCCAAATATAGCCTCGTTCCTCGAATTTTATTCGCTTGTTATAGTTCCAGTTACATTGTATTTCGTTGTTACGAATATTCAGTATTTTTACCTTTTCCCGCCGCATCAAAATGGATACACTACCGATATTTAGCAATATTTTTCTCTTAATTCCAAATTTTTTCCTCCTACATTTATTATTTTTCTGCCTGAAATATGAATTACGCCACCGATCCGCTCGGACCTTTATCGTTCATAAGATTGAACTTTTAGCTATTTTCCATCATTCCAAGGTCCAATGTATACTACGATCGATCAACCAATGCAAAGAGAGCCATTTTAGAAATGGAATTAATTTATTACATTTTCGCGATGAAGTTAATTGCCTGAATTTTTTTTCTTTATAGTACGAGGAATCGGCAACCGGCAATATATGGTTGCCATTTTCATTCAGTATTTACTAGCTCTCTCTAACGCGGGAAAATACGTCATCGCAATTTTGACTCCACATTTTTAATTTTTTTACTACCATTACATTCTTAATTTTTTAATACCATTAAAATGATTCTTCATTGATAAAGTTATAATTAGTTATATTTTGTAAAATTTTATGTATTTCATATTGTTGTGTAATGTTTAAAATAAAAATTGATTGAAAATGGATATTGTATCAATACATTCGCTTACTGCTAATTAAATTTTGGACATTCGAATCGTTAAGTTAATTTTTTAAATTTATATTTTTATGTTTAGCCATCCTTAAGGATGCGGATCTTACCACCATGTCTGCTAAAAAAGTAAGGCTACAGATTGAAGGAAAACTTGATATAGATCTCACTGAAAGGTAAGAATTTTTCTAAAATGCTTTATTAATGTTCATACGTTTCTTTTGTATTTATGCTTGTAATGGAATTAAAAATAAAAATGTATCGAAAATTTATATATAAACATGTAATTTGGATACAGCAGGCGTTCTTGTAATTTACATAATTCAAGAATGAGATTATCTGTATCCTAAATAAAATGAAGGATCTCTGTGTAAAACTATTCTTTTAAGTTCTTACCTCGTTCCTCCTTCAACATTTTTTTTGAAGTTGATATAGATCTATTTTTATTAGCAAGTTCAATTTTGTGTTTAATGTGGATTCTATAATAAATTTATGTATAGGAAAAAAGAAGTAGACGCTTTAGTCATGGAGTGTTTACAAGAAAAACAAGATGGAGCAAAGAAGAAGAAGAAGACTGCTAGTGAAGAATCTGAAGATGGAGAAGAAGAAGAAGAGGAAGGATCAGAGGAAGAAGAGGAAGAGGAAGAAAAGAAGCCAGCCAAAAGGAGTCCTGCAAAGAAAACAATGAGTAAGCGTAAGAAGGGATCTTCTGACGATGAGGAGAGTGCAAGTGATGATGATGCTAGTGACGAAGAATATAACCCAAAGAAACCAAAAGCTACTCCTAAGAAAAGTAAGCAGATTATATAAAAAATTTCGCATATATACAAATTCATTGTTCCATAATTATAATTTGGTATATTTTTGACAGATAAACCTGGCAAGAAAGGAAAAAAGAAAGGTAGTGACAGCGACAGTGATGAGGATTGGGGTAAGGTTAAGAAAGCTCAAGGTGGTGGAGCAAAGAAAGGTGGTGGTGGTGGTAAAGGTATGGGAGGTAAGGGCGGATATACGCGTGCTATAACATTATCTCCGGAACTTGCTGCTGTTGTTGGTGCTGAACAGATGGCTCGACACGAAGTCGTAAAGAAGATTTGGAGCATCATTAAAGAAAGAAATCTTTATGTAAGTTTTGAGTTCCGTGCAATTTTGATTTGTTATATTATCTAACATTTTAACATATTTTTTTTTATTTTATAGGATCCTAAAAATAAGCAATATGCACTCTGCGATGATGAATTATTAAAAGTAATTGGAGTAAAACGTTTTAGAACTTTTGGTATGATGAAGTATCTTAAAAATCACTTTATAGATTAAGTCATCCTCGAACCATGGAATCTGACAGATTATAAACATTGTATAACATATTCCAAGATGCAATGAGCATCTCTCCATCTTTCTCACACGGTACATAAATATACATACATACAAACACAAACATATTTCTTGCGACTTAAGACTTTAGCCATGTTTACATCATTCCGATAAACTCTGTTGTCCATGGTAGCTGCTTTGTCTTATTGAATATTTGCAATGTAGCATCTTATTTTATGGGCATTATTAAAAGTGCAGCTCGTTAACATTGTTAAAAGCTGCCTAAAATGTGTACGCAAATGATGACCCACAAGTAGGAATTCGTGTAGATTTGGTCAATGTCATAATGATATAAAAAGGAAGGGTTGATACCATGGACGTGCGGATGATTTCGAAATGTGGAAAACATTAAAATGGCCAATAGTCAATAAGCTGGTTTTAAGTCAATGTATTCAGAGTTAATGTTTTTTTATTGTTGTTTGCCTGGTGGTTCTTGTAAACAGTCTTTTTCACCAAGCATGAAAATACGGTGTGCCATAAATGGCAGTAAAAACGAAATAAAAACTGCTTTAAATTATTTTAACAATGAATTTTTGTTTTTTTATTTTATTACGTGACAGTCAACATTTGAAGCAGAGTAAATATGAAGAATTCCAATAGCAATTNTTTTTTTTTTTTTTTTTTTTTTTTTTTTTTTTTTTTTTTTGTTTCTCCAACTGCCGCCCAAGTATCACACAATATTTTCATCTTTTTATTTTTAACGTTAATTACTTTCGGCAATGGATGTAACGGAGAGATAGAGATACAGTTTTGACAACGGAGAGAGAGAGGGGAAATGATATGTGGTAAGGCTAAAAGAATACGATAAAAATTAAGAGAAAGAATGCGAAAAATCAACATCCTGTACCTCTTCTGTATAATTGTTACATTATACACTGAAATTATTATTAAGCAAAATTTAATTGTATTATCATGTAATTAATAATTATTGTCGTAATATAGGTTCTTGGTGTAAAAAATTGACCTAACTTTTAAGGTTTAATGGTAAAATAATGTATTCAGTGAAGATACGATGCATGCATATTAAAAGTCACAATATGTGCAGCACTGCGTAATGTTGAATTGTAGAAAATAAGATAGGTTGATGATGCGAGGTATAGAATTACTCCTAATGTGGATATTCACACCTCGTTGTATGGAAAAATTTGTGTATTTTGAATATAAATTAATGAATGCTGGCCTAAATTAATGGGAGCCACAGTGAAATCATTTCAAACAATTAATAATAATGAAAACATTACAATGGAGATAATGATAAACGTATACACGGAATAACAAATTATAATATCAGTTTGTTTTTTAAATGAAGAAAAGTACAGGTTATGCCCTGATATTTCGTGAATGTATTTGAAAATATTATTAAAAAATATTGCTTTCATTTTTTTTTTAAGAGTGCCCTTTGTAGCTTAATTTTATTATATGTCCTCAAATACTCCTATCCAGTTTGTCCTTCGAGACTAATATCAAATTTATATGCAAAACTAAATACTTATAAATGTTCGAGTTCGTCTTCTAAGAAAGATAATACATGTTGATTATCATCGCGTCTTCCCCGCAAACCAAAGATATAAGTTAACAGTTTCTTTGTGTTCATATAATTATCTCTTCTCGTTTGAATTTCTTTGTTTCGAAGAGGAGCTGTTTGTACGTAAATGCCATACCGGAAGTTGGATTTATATGTTTGCGTACTATGTGTTTTATATTTGCTTATAGTTGCCTAGAAAAAGAAAAAAAAAACATATCTTTTATTCATATTCGTTTATTAACAATACCTACTAAATGCAGCGCTTTGTTTCTTAGTTCCCAGATGTTTGATGAATAATTCTTGTCGATAAAAGGTGGAAGTATATGCAAATCTGTTTGGACCATTTGATGTTGGCAAGTTTTCAACTGAGGCCCTTCTTCCGATAGCCTTATTAATTAATATTTATATTTTGATGACTTTAATCAGGTTTTTGTCAAATACGTAAGTACTTACACTTCTTGTGTTTGTAGAGCTCTAATATCGTCGTATACTTGAAACAGATATATATATTCAAAGTGATTGCGTATATAATCAAGAGCCTCATAAGTATACCTATGACAAATTTTTATTCATCTAATTATTTATACCAATATTTATATTTTTATAGTTTGACAAAAATACCTATCAGGATCTTGCTCGAAATGCAGGGCTGTTACAGTTGAGCAGAATACATAATACTTTCCTCTCCATTTAATAACACCATTATTCGGATTTCCCGGGATCAATGCTCCGTGTCCACTAACGAACTTCCACGCGCAAAATCCTAGAAACTGATGAATTTATTAACTTACGAAATATTATTCTGTATAATTCTCTATTTTAATATTTTGCGTGTACTTCTAAATTTATATTTTCAAAATCTTTAGTTTCATTAGGATGATAGATAGTGCACTGGCCGCATTCATCTGAGGAAGGAATTCGTAATTTAATTTGTAACCTTTTAATTCTAGTCCAGTTTAATCTATAATTCATCTTATTACTTATTATTTCACCCATTGATCGTTCTAATCTTTCAGCATCTGTGAGGATTTCTGCGTCAGACAGCATTTCGTTCAATAGCTGTTCGTTGTATACATTCACGGTCTATGGAATTGAATTGAATATTTAGTTGCACTGCAATTCATCTGCAAATGCAATTATATTAAGCAATTACCTTTGCTCCCAAAGTTCGTAGTTCCCAGAAAAAGTTGTTAATACGACTTAATACAATAACTTCGTCTTGAAGTCCCATCCATATATCCGCTAAATCGATAAATTGTGGCTAAACAAATTAGAAAGTAAAATCTAATGCTTGTAAAAGAACGAAGTTCATGAAACGGAAAACATACAATGTGATTTCTTACATATACTTGAACAGTAGGAATGGCAGTTCTGTATCTTACTGTATCGTGAAGTTTAAAAAGACGCTCTTGTAGCCGTTCCATATAATTTTTTATTTCTTTTTCGCTATGTTCTACGTCACTTAACAATTTCCTATAAGAAAGAGATTGATTTTCAAGACTATCGACAAGTCATCATTAGTTATTATTAACAACACACCTGATATAAATTTCTTGTTGTCGAGATGCACTCAACATCTCGATTGCCCAATTTACATTCTCTTTCGTATAAACGCCAAACGGTATTAACTCTTTAATGAAAATTATTTTGTCGGCGAGTGCGGTAAATTTATATATTCTTGTCATTAAATTTTCTAGAAATTCCACGATACAGTCACGGGTCTTTTCGATAGCTTTTTGCAAAATAGCTGGCACTTAAAAAGTATTTTGCATTAATGATCTGTTTCTTCGTAATGTAATAATCGTCAAGAACTCACAATCATCGATGCCCTCGCCCCCACGTTGACAATCTCTGTTAAATAAACGTATTCCTGCGACTATGCACATTAATTCCATTAGCTGTTCTTCCTTTTCTCGCTTAGACATTTTTATATATTGTTCCAACTCTGAAGGCTGAAAGACGCTTTGCAACGCTACCGACACTTCTCTAAAAAAAAAGTAAATCTTTTTTATCTCTGACTAATAATCAGTAATATCAGACGTCGATTTTTAATATCATTACCTCAGCACAGAAGGTACAGTAGGATTTCCAAGGCCACTCAAGAACGTGATAACCACCAACATCTTTTGGTATAATTTTTCTGACTCCTGTTTATTCGCAAGTTTCTCAGTTTGACAAATTTCCGCCACTATTGGCCCAGTTTTCTGATGCAGTCGTAGTCTATGTCGCTTAACAGTTTCGTCTGTAAAAATTAAACGTATTTAATTATTCTATATCGATCATTTGGTATATCTAAAGTTTATTTTCACCTCTATCGTGATAGTGTTTCGCAAAATATAATTGACTTTTTAATGTCGTTAAGCTTGGTTTGTCTTGATCGCATATTTTTTCAACTATTGCCTGAACAGTTTTCTTATTGTTTTCTTCGTCGTCTACTTTAAGTCCATATATAGGATTTAATTGAAATAAAGTGAGCTGTTAACATATAGATAAGAATTAGGTTAATTTAATATCGAAGTTTCTCGCGTGCAAGAACACGTACCAAAAAGGAAACAAAATCTTCAGTCACGTCCACGTTGCCTTCTTGGCAAGCGATGATTACATTATCTATCACTTCCCTTCGCAAGTTATCCATGGTAAAAATGTAAAAACAACTGGTTACACGAAGTAGCGTTTTAAATTAACATCAATCGATTCTGTCGGTTCTACTTGTACAGTTTGATCGATACTCCAAACTCCGCCTTTTATATTCGGAGCTTAATGTCCGTTTAGTCCGGTTATTACTTTACCTTTTCTCCAAACGGGAAGCACTTTTCTCTATTTTAAAAAAGTTTTATATTAAACCATCAAACATTTCTTCAAATTATCCTCTGCCTTGGTTGTTGTTCTACTCCAAATAAAGCAATTTCGTGATTTCCATATCTGCGCTATTAATACGCGTTGATTGGCAATTCTTATTTACAGAGGTCAAGAAAGAAGGAATTACGGATAATTCTTATCAAAGAGGGGAGGAGAGAAAGAAAAAAAGAGCAAAGATATAACGAGAAACAGATGAACGCACGTAACGTGCGTTTTAAACGAGACTGTAGTCGGCGCGCTACGAGCTCGGCAAAGTTCGTAAGCGTTCGTGAATTTCGATGGCTCGATACGCGGCGGCGAGGTGGGGGCCGAAGATCCGTCAGAGGTGTCGCAACAGTCCAAACCGGCGGAGCAGTCGGGTTGGGTGGCTAGTACGGTGTGGTGTGTGCGTCACGAAAACAGATAGAGCACGGAACGTAAAAACGTGATTACCGGTTGTCATGACGTTCGCGTGAGCATTGTGCATTGCGATTCGCCGCCTAAGAAACATGCTGAGTGATATCTGGTGCTTGAATTCGCTATGTACCGTCAGTGGTGTGACGGTGCAGTGGAAATTGGTGCTGGTTTTGGTGCTACTCGCGATCCTGCCTGACGTATACACCGAGAGCCATGGTAAGTAAGTCGTCTTGAATTTACAATTCCTGAGTCGAAGAGATAAACAAACATTTGCAACCAGCCAATTGGAGTAGAACGTCGCGTGTCCTTTACTTTGCCTTGTACTTCTCAATGGCGCGATTATCCCAACCTCTTCTCTAGTTTTGTTTGTTTCGATCACTTCGCGTCGTCGACAGCAGAAAATGTTACTACCACGTTTTTGTCCGAATCTAGCTGGTTCATTAGATTTTGTAAACACAATTCACAAGTTAATTCCAATCGAAAACGCAAACGCTTTTTGCGCGATATCTTTTTCATGCGTTATGTGACAGTTGCGTAGCGTTCATTCCGATTGGCTATCCACCTTTATTCCTATACATAGGCATACCTATAGACATGTATTTAAAGTTACGCTGCTTCGATGCACACGTTTCATTACGATTCAAACGGACGCTGTTTTTCGCTCGCGTCGTCGAGACAAAAGCTATCGGAGTAAAATACTAAAGCTAAAGCTAGGTTGCAAATTCTTTCGATTCAGCCGAGATTGATATTTATCATTTAAGGAAAGTGAAACTTGCGTAGACTTAAACGCTCATATTGCAAAGCTTGCAAGTAGCCAAACAATGCAAATTTCGCTGACGCTGATGTAATTATATTATGTTACGTTAATTATTATTATTCGATTTCTTCTCAATAAAATGTAATGAAGTCAACATATTATTTGTGTAAATATCTCGATTTTTTTATATTATCTTATTTTCACAAAATGAATAACTAAAACGATAAAAAAAAAAAACCATAAAAAATTATGGGGACGAATCGATCAAGATGAATCTTTCTCGCGTTTTGCCAGAGGGATGAGGTAGGGGACATTAAATGGATCGATGAAGATTTACGAGCAAGCCATGCGCCTAAATAGGTAATACCAGCGATAGTATCGATAATCCATGAGATATCTGGTTTAATCATTCATCAGGGTACGATGCGTGTAATAGGAATAATATCACACTTCCGTATAATGCACATGTATCTAGCCATCCGAATATTAAATATTAACGCCTAGGCTTCGAGAATCGAGACCCAAAAAAGATCGATGTTTTGAAAATTTTAAAAACCTATGGTAATACACAGTTCGATGAACTGTGCAAATGAGAGAAATGTTTCAGTAGCGGTCAGTGGTTTGAGAAGCATTTCGCGTGTTACTTTAGACACGGAACAAAAAAAACGAACACCATGAAGCGCACCGTCGCGCCGAGGCCGTGTAGAAGAGAGTAAACGGTTGACTCGCCTACAAGAGGTTGTTCCTACGAGTTGCAGGCTCGTTGCATCCGCGAAACAATGTATGCTAACGAATCTCTCTCTCTCTCTCTCTCTCTCTCGAAGAACCTCGGTTCTGGTTTCCCTAGCAAAATATTTCTCGCGTTGCGTTTCCAAAACACAAAAAAAAAAAAAAAAAAGAAAAGAAAGAAACGACACAGAAAACGAGCTTTACGGCCGCGAATAAGGGAAGAAAGCAGCCAGCAGCAGCACCGACAACGGCTTAATTATTCGTGGCGGCGCGCGATCCCGCGTCGTATTATTTTCTCGTCCTTCTTGGAACGCTCACCAGTCCGTGAAGAAACTTACTTACTCGTCGAGAATCCTTGAAAATGTCTATAGCCGGTCGGCTCGCCCGCCGTTGTGGATTTCGCGCGACCTGACAATTCGCGAAACGTTCATCGACGTGTGATCTGATGTTTTTCCTCGTTTTAATACCAAGATTGGATCTTAACACTGTCTCACGTTTCTTACAGTCTTCTGATCTTTGTAATCCATACATGAAGAGCATAACGTATTATTATTAACCAATGATCGTAGGTTTTATAGAAAATTATCAAGACATACAGAGAGAGAGAGAGAGACTATTGAGAGAAATATTTTACACAGTCTCAAATAATTTTGTAGTTTATTCTGTAGATGTCTTTGCCTTTAATACTTATCGATATTCAGTTTTATAATAAACTTTTTATAGTCACATTAGCTCTAAAAACACCAGAGTTTAATCCAAAATTAAGTGACTGTCAGAAATTTCTAAATGTTTCGTATTCGCAAGTTTTCATATACTTTCGAAAATAAAATTAACCAAGATTATTACATGGTAGAGGGTAAACAATCTGCGTTGCACGCCCCTTTTATGTAGGTACGTTCGTAATTGCTCTTTAATGTAACTAATTAACAAAGCACTGTTGATAAGTGTATGTTATTAAGCCTGTTTACCGAGCGTCGGAGTAAAATAACTACTGCGTCGTACAATATAGATGCAACCTCGGAACGTTGACTCGAAACGAAAAGTCAATAAAATACAGAGAAAGTTGGTAGGCAATGGACGGATGTCTGGGGATGTCCGGTGCGTTCGTATGATTCACGTTCGTCGACGAGCTTCAGCTATACACTCGAAGCCAACCCGATCATTTGCCTCTAATCGATGATTAATCCATCCTCTTGCAAGGCGTCGACATGGTCGAGTGCTTCTTCCAGTTGACCAACTGTGTACGCGCTCACTGATCTACTTTACTTCTCCGTTTGCATCGTTCGTTTCCAGACCCTTGGAAAATTCGATTCACCGCTTTCGTAGGAGTACTTTCTGGACATAAATTTCGCGCTTTCGAAATAGTTAAATTACGAATAGTCTTACGAATGCCTCGCAATCGTTTGATTTGATCGCTCGACATTAATTTACCATCAGTTTAAAAATTCGGTAGAATTCTGTGTACAATTCTGCTAGAAATCTACTAACGAATCTACTTTGCAATTGTATGTCCCTTGATTCGATAATACTCGGCATAGCATAATAGGAAGGACCGACGTTCTCGTCTTGTCTTGTTATTTCTTAACCCGTCGTTCCGCTTTCCAATCGAGGAAATTCGAACGAGTTCGAGAAACTCGTCGAACTGTGCTCTGCGGATGTTTGCGATCCTCCGTTGATTAATTTACTCCTTTATGTTCGATCTCCGATCTCGCTTGGCTTTGTTCGATCTTCGAGAAACTTGTTCCCATTCGCGTTAAAGAGAACGTTAGCAAGAGGCTAGGTGAAACGAACGACCACGACGGTACGATCGAGTTAACTCGAGAATGAATCATGAATGGAATCATTCTGTATTTACTTGGAATGAATTAACGCAATTTCCATGATCGTCGGACGGCACGGTGTATGCATATTGTAGCGGCGCGACGTTCGTTTAAGTGGCTGATCATAATTATAAGCGGCGTCTAACGGGGAAGGTTGATTCACTGCGACTTCCGCTTATATGGTGACCCGGCTCTAACTAGCCGATTTATGAACACTCTCCTACTCTCTATGCTTTCGTCAATTTATGTTAACCTGAACCCTAAAACATCTGTGCTAATTATCAACATCTTTGTTTGGTGATCTTTGCCAATTGTCTGTTTGACTACCAGCTCTATTTTATTATTAATCGGGAAAGTTTTAAATGGTCCCTTACTTCGCGAAAGCAAGTGAAAATGTCATATCTTTTTACGATTCGATTTACTCAGCTTTACCTCGAAATTCTTTTCTTAATAAAGACGAATTGGAATTTATTTCAATGTTCGTGATATTCTGAGATCGTCCTGCAAATCTTCGTGTAACGTAATTGAATCACGTTCTATCAAAGTGTAACCAACTGTCCATGTACTTTTGAACGGGCACTGCCGTAGAAGTATAACTACCGAATCCGTTTTTCGTATGCGAAACGTGCGTTTCCTGTTCTCGCCACTGGAATTCCATGCGTATCGGAGTTAATCATCGGCGACAATTAACTCTGATACGCGGAAAAATGAGCAATGGCTCGGCGTGTCTAACTGTAAACCACGCACACGTGTTCCTCTGTTATAAATGTCGGGGAAACTTCTCGCACACGTGTCTCCCAGATCGAAAGAACGAACGGCAGACAATCGCGGATAAATCGTCAAAAGACTCGCGATTGCGTAGTCACATTGTCGTTGTTCTCCTGCCTCCAGGCAGCCTTCGTTAGCAGAGACGTGTCTTGCAATTTGCAAGAAGACCGTAATTAAGAATGAGTCCTCGTATGAGACTGGTTGGTGATTAGGAAACCTTATCTTGGTCGGGTCAGCGTTCATTCAAGACGGCCATGATTTTTTCACTCTCTTTAAAGAGAACACTCGAGATGTTGAAATTGAAATGACGCGATGATTCATTCTTGCAGGCTCATTAAGAATTTACATCCAAGTTTATCGCTGAAATCTAATTTTTTTTTAATTTCAATATTTAAAAGAAAAATTATTTAAATTTGTTGAAACTGAAATGACGCGATGATTCATTCTTATAAGTTGATTAAGAATTTACATTTAAGTTTATCGCTGAAATCTAATTTTTTTTAAATTTCAATATTTAAAAGAAACATTATTTAAATCTGTTGAAATTGAATTGACGCGATGATTCATTTTTATAGGTTGATTAAGAATTTACATCTAAATTTATAGTTAGAGTCTAATTTTTTAATTTTAATATTTAAAAGAAGTAATTTCTTTCTATGAGATGGCAATAATTGAAAGTTTTAAATTTTCGTAACGTTTGAAACTTTTGTTAAATATTAAAATTCATCAAAAACATATCTATCACAATCAGATAACTCACAATTTCCTCAACTCAAAATTTCATTTGTTTTATAAATTAAGCGTTACTAAACTTTTTAACATTGTTGCATTTATTAATATTAACAACTTGTAAATTGAAAATGTCGCTAACAATGTTAGTCCAATTGCGACAAGACTGATCAGAAAATTAACCGGAAAATTAACGTTAGTTGCCGATTCTTGGCAGAGGTGGATTTTATCATTTATTCAAATAGAGTTTCGAATGTTTGCAGTCAATGAATAATTTGTTTGTTCGCTTCCACAAAATCGAAGGAAATCCAGCGTTGGAAGGACATTGCTAATCGATGCGTGAATGAATGCAAAATCCGTGAATAAATAGGAAAACAATCGTGAATCCTTGCCTCCATGTGCATTGATAATTAATCGTGTGTCCTCGTCGAGGAAAATGAATATTCTGCGTCGCGTCGACGATTCACTTTATGTGAAACCTATACACATAGGCATCTAACAATGTGTGAATTAGTAAAACGAAGATCATACAATTCGAAATTATTTATTGTGAATTTTGCGAAGAATTTCTCTCTGCTGAGAATAATTCGATATTGTTGATAAGTCACATCTTGGTTTCTTACGCTGGCTTTATTTCGAAATTCAACAATTTCTATTAATTTTCACAAGCATTAAACGTACGTTAAATGTTCGTAAATATCAGGACACTTTCACGTAAGATAAGATCGTCGATTTAAATCGAGGAAGCAATTAACTGTGATTTTGTATTCAGGCAAGATACCGACGCAAGAATTTGAAGAATTGTTTCTAGGAATTACAAGAGGAACGTGTGTACTGCTCTTCCGGAATATTTCAAATTACTTAAACTTTATAGAAGAAATTTTCTACGAATCGGAAATTGGAATTTTAAAAAAGTCGTCGGCTCGCGTGAATGCAAATTCGTGGTCGGTTAATCGAAAGGAGATGTTCTAATCTTCAAGAATGTAAATATCTACGATTTGTAGAATGTTCAACTTGTAGACTGTCGAATTGTTCGAACTTTGCAAGAGAGTTCCTTTCCCTTTTCTCTCTCTCGTTTATTTCAAAATCACGATTTCGTCGCAGATTGACGCGAACCGATGTTAAACAGTCGTTTAGAGTGTCGAGCAGCGATCGAAGATCGTTAGAATGAAATACCTCGTGCCGACGTTTCATTGGACACACACACACACACACACACACACACACACACAGAGGAGTGATCGACGATTTTCATTTGCCCGAGTCTTGATTAAACGTTCCCCGGAGCGTCTGTGACGGGGCCAACAATGCGGCTGCGAGAAAGGCAATGGAACCTCGCCGCGCCACTTTACATTCTTCTTCATTGTCTGGCCGTTAAAACGAGCCGCCGCTCGCTGTACGCCGCGTCGAGATCACCGTCGGGCAAGGAAAAAACTGTCGCGGCGTCGGTGACGAGGGTGCGATACCCCTTCACCCCCATTCGGAGTCCGGAGGAGAGAAACACCCTTTTCACAAAAACCACACGCTTTGTGGATGTTCAACTTTTCGTTCTCGTTGTGCTGGTTAGAGCACGCTCGAATTGTACAAAAGTCGATAGATTGATAGATTATCATATAGATTGATAATTAACACGTTGAATGCCATGAGGGAGGTCATCGGTGATTCCAAGATTAGAAACATGTAATTCGAGTGCTGGAATGACATGCCACCCACGTCGAGAATTTTTTTGTCCCAAAATTGCTATATTTCAAGTATATTTAAATATAACCCACGGCAAAGCAAATAATAAATCTATTCTTCTTCCTAGTAATAATTTGTATACAGTTTGGTCACTCATTATGGTCCGCGAAACAGTTGCCAGCGCAAGAGATTAATACTTGTAAATTTTTCAATATTAGTTTCGTTATTACAATGGTGTGAAGAAATTAATGCAATATGGAACATATAAAAATAATTTTATTATAATATATATGCGTAAATATTGTTGATTAAAGCACTGCGAATAAAGGAAAAGTAAATCAACTTCTTTTGGTACAATTTTTTGCTCTTGCTGCACCTAATTGTTTTGGATTTTCTTTCATTTCATGGCATAGTTCTTTCTATAGGCTTGTACGTGAAGAAATGCGATCCTCAATTTTATCATTATATCGTAAAAAAATAAATGAAAATGGAAGAAACGTATTTTAGCGCCGAGGTCACCGGTAGATAATGATCCATCGTATAATAACAGATCCATGCTGGCGTCTTGAGCCAGTCATGCAAAATCAGCGTGGCATTCAACGTGTTAATAGATTATTATATAGATATATTAAGATATACGAAATCTACATTTGTGTAATCGTAAGCTGACCCTTTGAACTCGTATGTGACAATACAAATTTATTCGAAGACTCTATGTAACCTTCGATCAAACGATGGTGCAAACTTTACCTCTGGGATGATATTAGAAACATATTCCTTACATTCGTACATTTTACACAAAATTCATGTAATAAAAATGGAGTGAAGTTCCAGTTATTCATCTACGTCTTATACGTAAATTAGTACTTTTAGTGGAAGATTTTCAGACAAGGAACAAGAAAATACGATAGACCATCAATATCAGATTTGGAGAACCGATTTTTAAACTACACATTGTGGTAGCTCATCCGCAAGAAAAATATGACGATTGTACAAGCAGAAGAAACCAAAATCGAAAGAAAGACAGCAGTTTATTTTTTGAAAGAAAACATCCTCCCCTGGGAAAAGTGTTGAAAATTGTTTTAAAAATTATCAGCCTTTGAAAAATCATAAGAAATAAATTACATAATAACAATAGTAACAGTAAGTAAAAGAACATTGAATTTTATCGTTGTACATTAACTTACCTAATTTATCTTAAAATAAATACAACAACGTTGAAAACAAATCGAGTTCAAAGGGTTAAAACAGTGGAATTTAAATGGAGAATTGTACATGCACGAGTTCACGAAAGTATTCGAATATTCGGAGACGAAACGTTGTGAAATTTCCTTGGCATTTGTCTATCAGGATTATATTGAGAAAGTTTGAAATAAATCTGAGCATATATGTACGTAAAAGTTACGTACGAAGACATTTCATAAATTTTTAGACGAAATAAGAAATTGATAAAGCAACTAAAAAATTAAAAAAACAAAAAAAAAATAGCGAAATTCTGTCGTAAATACATGTGTGTGTGTGTGTATGTATCGCAAACGAAGATTGAGTTCTATACGTCTTCGAAGTTTTTCAACAAGCGTTAGTATCCTGGGACCGAGAGTTTGAAACTTTGACAGACCAAGGCTTTTAAATAACGTTGGAGAAGTTTTACTTCGTGCTTCGAGCGACTTGCTCTCCCTCTGTTACTTCTTTTTCTTTTCTTTTTCTTTTTTTTTTTTTAAAGAAACCCGGCTCGAGAATCTATGTTCCGTAGCGGCGAAAAGCCGATTAATTAGTCTCGGCCGAAATCGTCTTAGTTTTTTCACGAAAGTTTCGATGCCTCTCGGAGGGATTCAGTTCTTTGAAATATCCACGAAGTTTAACCAGAGCTTTTAGAGCCCGTGGTTGGGCTAATGGTCCAGTCGCACAACCACTCAACGAATCGCGAATAAGCAATCTCTCGTGTTACGTGAGTTTACCTCGAGAAATTTCGCTGTTACTAATCACGGTTAAAACGACACTATATTATATCNTGGGAAGTAATTATGGCCTGGATTCGCGCCGTTGTCGACCCAATTAGACTAGCCTAAATTAAATGCATTTTCGGATCGATTTGCGGTCTATCGGTTCACTGGGATATGCGTGCACGGAAGGAGAACGTAATTGCGAAAGTATATCAGAACAATCGGTCGTGATCGAAACGTAACGAAATTACGTTGATTCGCGTGTGACTCGATAAAGTAGTCAGAAATGCAACGCAATTTCATAACTACAGGGTGATATGAAAGAAGCTTCACACCTTTCAATTAAACTTTAAGTTAAATAATAATTATTAAAATAATTATTAGATATATTTTTATCAATTCGATTGGGTACGAAATATATTAATAATAATTATTAAAATAATTATTAGATATATTTTTATCAATTCGATTGGGTACGAAATATATATGTGGAAGTGAAACGACTACTTTACAAATACTTTTTATGTATTTTTATGCATTTCTTTCAATATTGCCCTGTTCGATCAGCCGAAGAAATTTAAAAATGCACACTCCTTCGCTGTAACTTTGAAAAATATAAACCGTAAATCTTCCGATCAAATTGTGCCAAATGCTCAAATATTCGTGGATCATTTTTTATTGCCCTGTTCGATCAGCCGAAGAAATTTAAAAATGCACACTCCTTCGCTGTAACTTTGAAAAATATAAACCGTAAATCTTCCGATCAAATTGTGCCAAATGCTCAAATATTCGTGGATCATTTTTAACCCTTTTTTTTCGTCATTTACCAGAAATTTATTTACGAGGCACTAATTCAAATAAAATGGTGTAACGTTGGAAATGAATGAATATCATTCGAATGGTATTTAACACGAAATTTTGTTGATTATATCTTCCTGACATGCGATCGTTTGAATTTAAACCAATCATCAACGTGCATTGCTAGAACAACAAATATATCATATACAAGAGTTAATGATACATAGTTTCAATCTCTGGAAAAATCTCTCCAAATCTCTTTTTTTAAAACTTTCGTAAGAAGCAATACGAAGTCTAGTTTATGTGAATTATTCCGAAATTATCGAGTGTCAATTGTGACTCATTCAGGGCTGTCTTCAGAAATCTTTTGCTTCTTAAAATTCTCTTGTTCTTACTTGTTGAATTCGTTGTTACAGCTTTCACTCCAGCCNTTACTTGTTGAATTCGTTGTTACAGCTTTCACTCCAGCCGTCTGTTCAGATGTTATACTATTATACATCGTATCGTACAACATCAAATGTATACGTTCGTTATGATTATGTATCAGCAAATCATAAAAAGAGGAAGTCCGAGCTGTACGATGTTCCCTCAGAAGGGAACGTACAGTCGAGTGCAGAGAGTTAATATATGGACCATTTAACAGTTTATTTTTATTTCCAAAATATTTTAAACGTCGTTATAACAATACTCGTCATTGAAATTACTCCAACAATAAGCCATCTATCTTATCAAATCGGATAAACATGAACTTACCTTTCTGCGCTGCATCCGTGAGTTCTGTCGAGCAAGAGAAGATGAACGGTCGAGGTTGATGCGGTCGATGATTTGGGAAAACGGAAGCGTTTATGAAAATTGGACTAGAGTTGGCTCTGCAGGCAGCGAGATTGTTCATTGTTCGATTAAATGTCAAAGACTGATTCTCTCTTTTGCTATCTATCTCTCGATGTAATTAGCATCGAAGCACGCGTTTCATAACAACAACACTGTCCCGGCGGAATTCTTGCTGGCAAAACTAAAACTCCCTGTTCCCCTTTCGAGAGCGCCGCCTTCCCTCCGGTTGAAAAATCCAGCGGATAAGAAAGGAAAGAAAAAATGGTGATCTTTGTTGAACAATTTGTTGCAGGACCGTCGCCAGATTTCAGCAGGCACACGTTGATTAGACCGCGAGTCTATCACGGCAGGACCAGGCGGCAGATCTCCTCGACCAAAGAGAACGTAAGTTGCATTCCACTGTGTGCCCCACATAAATGATATAATTCATTTATTTATTATACATAAGCTGGATTACAGCTAATCAGATCACACAAATATCTTCGCTATTTTTCGTTGTACAAAAATAGTTCCGAGGACGAAGTTGTAGTATTTTAAGAGGCAAGTGAGAGACGTCGGATATATATATTTTTTTTCAATGATCGCTTATTTCCGAGATCTCGGAAACATAACGTCATTGTTTTATTTCTTTAGGTTAATCTATATTTTATTTATTTCTTTGGGTTATATATTTTATTTCTTTAGGTTAATCTATATTTGTTTTTGGATATTCTTGTTGAGCGTGATCCCATTTAGTTGATCCATGTATTATTCATTATTTATTCAATACATTATTCGTTATATTATTTACAATTATAATATACAACAGGATGTATATATATCTATATATTTACGTATGTATATATTTAATCCTAAACGATATTTGGAATGACACAACTCGCATGTGTCTTTTAAGTAGACTGCGGATTTCTATGCATTTATAGAAAATCTTGAGCATTACGCAGAATGAATGTAATATGAAAAAGTGTTTCATATCGTATGAGAACTGCGGCTCCACTTTCTTAGTTATAATGCTCAGAAATATGGGAATATAAATTACGTACAACTACATGCAGTCTACAAATTTATTAGCCATAACCTCTTTGTATTTAAGAATATTTCATGTCTGTTACCAACAGTCCATTACTTGTAATAAATTCAATAGTAAGAGTGTATCGTGCGAAATAACGAACCGTATTGTATATCATTTCCTTTTCAGTCGCACCACAGTTGCGAAATCATTCCATTTACATTCTAATATACATACGCACAATTATTATCATAATCTGATAGGAAGCATTATTTTATCGCCACGCTACAGTACAGTGGTTGCAAAAGCTATCCGCATGTGCTCGCACTTTCTAATGAATTTTAATCAAATTCTACATTCGCGGTGCATATGAAGTTGCTAAATCGAATTAAGAATTTAATATACTCGAAGTTGATTGAAAAATCAAGCAACAATTCGATTAAATAAAAAAATTACATATAAAAATTTAATTTAATAGAGTTAAACGAATTGTGAATTAACATTTATCGATTTTTCGAAATTTCATAAAATCTATGTTGAAAACGTATTAAGTGAAAAACTTTAGAAAATCCTTTCCTATTTTTATTAAGTACCAAATTTTCAATATTCCAACGCATACGTTCTACTTGAAATAATACACTTAAAAAAGAAAAGATATGTTTCTATATGATATCATTCTAGGAACAAACAAGATTAGCATCCGTTTGCAAATTTAAATAAATAGCAGCTTTACAACAATTATCAATAAAAAATTGATGCTTAATTGGTAAAGTGCTACTATGCCGACACTTTTTGCACCCGCTGTATGTTGGCACATCTCAATAAACACCGAGTTGGAGCAGTGCGCGCGAGGAAAGCCACTGGTCTGCATCGGACCTTACCGGCGGCAAGATCTCGCGTGAATTATTGCGCGTGTTTAACGTAAGGTAAAAGTAGAAATCGGCGTGCAATTAGCGGACGCTGTCGAGTGTCTCGGGCACACGAGCTCGGGTCATGAGAATGCTAGGCACGGCGGCGTCGACGGTGCAACAATTTCGATGCAAATGTCGCGCCGCACCGAGCCGAGCCGAGCCGCGCCGCGCTGCGAATACGGAACGCGCGGCACAGCAGCATTAACTGTGACCTACCTGTCGCGTGGCCGTCTCGAGAGGTCGAACAGCGACTATTTTCATCGATGACACACACCGTTTGACCGAGGAGATATACTCGCGACGAAACTCGACGAAACGGCGCTTCCATCACGTCGCGTCGCGACAACTGCTCGCGCGAACTCCGCTCACGGAGTTCTGGATCACTGGTGGCTGCGAGATACACGTTCCGAGGAAGTGTTTTGTACCGGGTTATTTTTAAGCCGATGAATCCTCTTAACGCGAGATGCGCAGAGAACCAAATAAACGAGGCGTCCCCTCGAAAAGTATTTCTGACGCGAGTTCACACGCGACGAAGGGCGCGTTTGCGCTCGAGGCACGACCGAAATATCGTCCGGATGGCGGCTCTCGATCGGATGGCGGCTCTCGATCGAATAATAAATTTCCTACAGGCTGAAGGTTTCGGAAACGTTTCAAAACGAACGCGCGTAATATTCGCGAAGATAGCAAGCGCTCGAGAAACGGGCATGAAATATTATGCCCAATGATTAATTGTAGACTAAATCTATATAAGTATATAATTCCCATATATCTCCAAGGATAATAATATTCATTCTAACGTTTAAGATTTCCTATAAATGCATAAATATCCGTAGTCTATCCATAGATGTGATATTTCGAATGACAGTCGCGTTGATATGTGTATATTACATGTGTGACCACGCACTTTTATACATATATACGTGTGTTGAAAAATATGATTAGAGAAAGTTACGTTCCATTAACTCTCTAAGTCAGTAATTCAACGATAATTTAAAATATTTCGACTCTTTGCTTGCTTCATTTCAAAAGAGAGACGAAGAGGAAATTAAATGGATGACACGTTGTCCCACGCAATGGACGTTGATCGTGATGTCTATTCGTTCGCCAACGCTGACGAACAAAAACCGTCGATTCTCAATACGCTTCTTTAACGCTATAACAATTACTAGGTGATATTAGTAGCTGATTAGAAATAAGTTAAATACGAATGAAACAAATAAGACGAGATAGATCAGAAATAAAATAAATACGAGTACTAAGTAGCTAATTAGAAATAAATTAAGTACGAATGAAATAAAATAGGATAAAAATAAATAGCGATATTACTAGTATAAATAGCGATATTACTGATTAGAAATAAATTAAACAAAAAATGAAATAAATCAGAAATAAAATAAATACGAATACTAAGTAGCTAATTAGAAACAAATACGAATAAAATAAAATAAAGAATAGAAAAAAATGAATACGATAATTAGAATAAAAAAAATAGAATAAAAATAAATACGAAAAAATAAATAAATTAAACAAGAATGAATTAAAATAAATACGAAATCTGCGTCCGATGATAGTCACTTTAATTAAATTGAGAATAAGCAAAGTTTATCAAGAACTTTCGTTTCGCTTGCTTCGACAAATACCTGCATGCACGCTGCGAAAGTGTTTGACTTCAACTTTTCGGACCTGTTACGCGAGATCCGATTAATCGGCGGGGAACAGCTCGTCGCGCGCGGAATTTGTAAAACGATTCGTGGATAAAAAGGAAAACAAGGGTAAACCGTGCGAGAGGATGGTTAGAGCGTAAGCCAGAGTCGGGTGTCTGGTTGATCGGAACATCCACGTGTACCGCACGGTTCGAGAGTTACAGCGGATTCGACGTTACACGCGATTCCGCTGTTTCTCGTCGAGTAGAACGATACGCGCGACTGAAGGTAAACACAGCCAATAGAAGCGAGGAGCAAAGTTTGACCAATGTTCCTGTCAGAGAGAGAGTGTGTGTGTCTGCTACTACTTGGATACACCTGCACGTTGCCTCGCTGTTTGCCGCCAGTTTGCGAAACATTAGCATAGACAGTCGAGAATAAATAAATGGCATGATACGCAAACACGTCTGCCAAGCTGTTGGCCGTATTCCGTTTAAATTCATTTGCAATTTTTGTAATTTCGCGACTTTTACTGACCATGAGTCCCGAAACTTGAGTTCGGTTTCTTCGAAGAATGTCTTCACAACAGAAGCTGAAAGCTCGAGAAAATTCGAACGTCGCCGAAAACGTGGAAAACATTTTTTTTTTTTTCACAACTAGAACTCTCGTAATCTCGGAGATTGAAATTTTGTTCGTCACTCGATTTTGAACATTGGGATTTCTTGTACTCTTGTCGTTTAACCCTAATGTCCAAAGTTGAGTAAAATGGTGAAAAAAAAAAAAAATGAAGATCTTAAAGANACATTTCTGCACGCCTCGATGTTAAAATCTACCAAAAAAAAAAATCGAAAAATTCAAAGAATCGTCTAACGTTACGTGTACATCTTTGCACGCCTCGATGTTAATGTCAATAATAAGGAAATAATTTGTCGTTGCAATCACGTCGTTCACTGTGTACAGATTTATAGAAAATCTTCTCTAGAGCAAAACTGGCACGCGGAACGCCCAAGCAACAGCGTTTTATCATCGGGCCGTTGAATCTAAGGATCGTTAACAGGGATCGAGAAGGGGCGGGAAAGTATTTTCAGGTTAGGTAAACTGGTCAGAAATCGAAGCTAATTGGCACGTTGGCTCGGTTTCCCGGCGGATTCGATTTCCACGCGGTTCGCGACGTGTTTCTTCTTTTATCTTGATCCCGACGTTGCGCCGTCCGCGCAACAGGTGCATAATGCCCGAGCTTCGGAACGATTATAATGCATTCGAATACCGATTCGAGGAAGTTTTATCGGCCGTTCGCGCGGAAACGCGCAGTTACGCGACAGGAAAACCACGCGCTATTCCGCTAACTTTTTAACCTCGCCTTTCTTCCTTTTTTTCTTTTTTTTTTCTCTCTCTCTCTCTCTCTCTGCTTCCAGGATGTCGAACACGCTGACGTACTGACGGTGGGCTTCGAGCTAGATGGCGTGAAGCGTATCCTGGACCTGAGATTGAACGTTGATCTAATTCCGGTCGGATATCAGCAACGTCATCAGCACCGGGGCACATACAAGGTCCACACACCCGCGAACGTCGTAAGTACAGTTTTATCTGTAGTACACGTTTTTCTGTAGTACACGCTTTCTGGCCACCGAATTGAGATCAGAGAAAGTTAATATTCTTGAACTTTTTTTTTTTCTTTTCTTCTCTTAATGAAGTTCGAGGTGAATTTTATTTACTTTTCAATTTGCTCTGTATCGTGCACCATACATTAATTTGATGTATGTATTACGTTCTGAATTTACACGAGACGAGGACAGTTGCGCGAATAAATATACGATTGTCTATATTTAATAATTACACGGCGGATTTTTATGCATTTGAAGATACAAAATAGAATGCACGTAATATGCAAAAGAATATATTCTCTGTATAATGATTAATAAAGGAAGCAATTTTCTATCTATTTTCTTTCTCCCAAATTTTATTCGCAAAAATGTGAATTTGCCTAAATATAACAGTAAGATTTTTTTCATATATGTGACACGCGCGTATGTATCTGTATAACATAATATCGAAGTTGAAAAAGTCAAATTTCTGTGTGTCGTCTTAATTCATTCGGCGGTCAGAAATTGTATGTTATTTGTACAATAATATTTCCCGATTGCCATGTCCTTTTATTAAAAATGCATTTTCGATAGAACGAAATGATTTATTTCTATTTAACGCGAGAGAAATGGAATCGCGCGATAAGATAAACAAGTGCTAAACAATACTAATTAAAATCCAGGACGATCCATTCTTACGATAATTAAACGCGTAACCTTCGCGTGTGAAACTCTTAACAAAATATCGCAGGTAATCTCGTCTGACATAACAACACAGTGATATTGAAATGAATAATAATTTGATGGCGAGTGAAAAATTGAAAATTCTCAACATTTTTGCCCGGCATGGCAACGCGACATAATATTGAAAAATGAAGAAATGTTGGAAAAATTTTCAACTAAAAAGTACTGCAACTGCAACGTCGAAAAATATCCTGCAGTCCTCCTGCTCTGGGCATTGCGAGTCGAGGGTCAGGGCTACAGAAACTAGTTTCTGCTCGATGGAAACTGGAAACGATTAATCAGCGTCTTCGACGCGGCTTGAAAAGCTCTGGTGGGCATGATATTAAGAGCGGATATTATTTCGTACGTATTTTATACGAAATTTCCTCGACGAACGATGCTAGAAACGAAATCCAAGTACACTGGTGCAAAGCAACATTGAAATCGATAACAGTGACTCACTACTGTCCAACAGGACACTCTCTGCTATAGAACATATAGACGGTCATGGACGTTTCGAGAGTATCGATCACTCTTAAATAACGTTGACGAGCGTAACCGTGGCCAACCCAAACGTTGGTCACGCTTTATCTTTATTTAACCATTGCCTTTGCTTTGACCAATCTTCGATTGGCCTGTTTGGAAAAGCCGTGTTCGTGCTTGGAAACGTCTTCTCGCGCTGTTACAGTTTACACTATCACTTTGTAAGTTTATTTCGGGATTTCTCTTCTTTTTTGTTCTTCTCAGAACGAGACTTGTGTACTTTCTTCTTCAGCTGTTGAAGAGATTGTAGAAAAGCGTGTCAGATGTAGCGTGTCAGTTTTACATCTTGAACGCGATGATACGTAAATTGATTGACTTTCTGTAGAAAAAAGAAAAAGAAAAGTTGAAGATGTATATTTTTGGCAACGCGAACAAAACTTATCTTAGAAATGAGAAGATAATTACTTTTCAAATCGATCGATCTGAATTCTTTTTAAGTTTAATTTTAAGTAGATTTGTCCCGGGAATATCAATCCTTGGCTATTATTCGCGTGGTATCAGCACGTCTGCTGCGGAAAGTGTATTTCGGAGCAAATCGATAAACTAGAACTGAAAACATTCCGTCAGCCATTTCGTAGAAAATTTTGAGAAAAGCGTGTCGATAGTTCGCGAGCCACATCCTACAGACAGCGTGATTTCCGAATATTTCACGAGTAACTGAAAGTGTCGCGAAACTACGCTGTATTTCGCAATAACAGCTTTCAAATAATACTTTCGTTAGATAGCTATACCCATAAACCAGGTAGAAATACCCATAAGAAAGTTGCCTCTCAGTCGCGCGAAAATTTTCGCTTGGAAACAGCGCGTTGTAAAAATCGTTGCAGAAAGGAAAAGAAACATTCTCTTTCTCTCTCTCTCTCTCTCTCACTCTCTCGAGATAAGTTCTCCCTATTCGTTCATTTCGAAGAGAGCCGTAATTCCGCGAGATCCGTTAGGATCGCGTTCACCTCGTGAATCACGCGAGGAAAATAACGGCCTTCCCTCGATATAACGACGCGCGGAAAGGAAGAAAAATGGCTGTCGACCATTCTTTAACGATTCAAACACCTGGCATTGATATAAATTTTCTTTTCTCTCTCTCTCTCTTTTTTTTGACCGTATCGCGTTATTTACGATTAATGGACAAGCACGAAACATCGGTAGGACGTGAATATCGCGGTGAGTTTGTTGCCGCTGTATTTTCGCTGGTTTCACATTTTACGCAATTGAATAAATGAATTGGCACGTCCAGTTGCCATTCCTCGCTTCTCTCTCTCTCTCTCTCTCTCTCTCTCTCTCTCTCTCTCTCTTTGTCTCTGTCTCTTTCGCCGTGCACTTTATTTGCTCTTGCAGTGGCGACCAAACGGACGAGCTAATTTCGGTCGTTTAAATAGGGGAAATTCTGCGAATCCAACTAGTTAGAACGCTCTTCAGAGGTTTCGCACTCGAAACGCCAGTAATTATTGCCCTTTGTTCTTGTCTCGTTCCTCCACCTCCTCCCTCCAACCGTTGCAAAAAGAAACTTTCGTCGAATTACGGTTTTCCACCCGGTGGAAATAATTTCGCTTTACGGAAAATCCACCTTTTTTCCACGTTTCAACTACGTGTGTGCGCGCGCGCGCGCGCGCGCGTGTGTGTGTGTGTATGTGTGAGAAAGAGAGAGAAAGAAAGAATCTCCGGAAGAAAATCATCTCCGGCGATAATCGACGGATAAATCTCTCTCTCTCTCTGCCCGCCGTGTGTATACGTCGCGATGATGTTTGCACTTGGAATCACGCGGATTCTTTCCGTTCTGGAAGCAGAGGGAAGCGAAGGGAGGGGAGAGAAAAAATGGCTGGTCCAATGGGAATCTGGGCCAACTATATTTGTACCGGTCGGATGCACGGCTGAACATTACACGTCCGAGAATCCGGGATGTTCGTCCCGGATCAGGGAATGAGAATTCTGCTTAGGCAGCGAGTGCCAGTGGCATCGCTAAAATGTAACAGCGTGAACTTTTCATACGTTCGCCGCCTTCCCGAACGAAACGTTCCTCCGCGAGGTGGAGGAATTCTCTCTCTTCGCTCGCATTTGCATCGCGAAAGTTTCGCGAAAGTGAGCTCCGAGTCGACGTTGTACGATTCGTCGTGCGGTTTCTCCGTCACGTTGGCGACATCGGAGAGAACATGAAACTCGACGAAATCTTAACGATGAACTCTCTGCTGAAATTTTGCAGGAACTCTGCCACTATCAGGGCAGCGTTCGCGACGTTCCCGGATCTTGGGTGGCGTTGTCTACGTGCAGAGGGCTGCGCGGCGTCGTTTACGACGGCGAGAACCTTCACCACATCCACCCGGACGAAGGGGAATCCTTGGACTCGGAACATTACGTCTACAGGCACAGCGATCTTGTTGCGAATCACACATGCGGTAACTGTCGATCGTGCTGCCTTTTCCTTTGAAGAGAAGGAAACTCCACAACGTCCATTCGTCGCGACCAAATTTTAATTAATACTACGAGTAATTCGAACTTTCGCTGGTGTGAAAACGAGCTCCTCGCTTTGGTTCGTTCTCCCGATAGATTCGGATAGGCAAGATTCTTTCGTTCGAATGAAATTTTCCTTTTACACGATGGAGTGAATGAAACATCACAACTTCTACATGGAGTTGAATTTACTTGATAATTTGATAATTGAATTACAACATAAATTCTTATCACACGAACGATTTAGATTAAAAGAATAATTTCCCGCCCCGACAAGTTCGTATAAATGTTCAAACAGTGTTCAACTTGCGCGACGTACCTATTTGAGCCCATCATTAATCAGTCACAAGATCCTGGAAGATTTTCCAGATTATCTCGAATATCATCCGCATCTATCCGTGTCTTTCCATTCTTGTTCTTCCTGGCTGTAGATGATAGGAAGCCCCATGGATGATGGGGCCGATGTTCGATCCTAGAACCGCGTTACCCTGGTTCGTTGCAGCGCACGCGCTCCTTTCCTGGCTTGGAAGAACTGTCTCGCTGAGAGACTGGTCTTTCCTTAACAGCCCTAACGAATGTGGGAGCAAGATTCTACCGCCTCGCTCCACTCTTTGTCCTTAACTTTACCGAAGAGAATCCAGCCGAGACGATGATCTTGGTTTTTTGTTCGATACAGGTTACGAAGGAACGCCGCACCATGTTCTCGGCCACGAACACCGCGGCATCGTCAACAGAGCCACGAGGGTAAGATGCCTGCGTCGTTTAAAACGTATTTCTATCGCTTATCGAAACCAAGAAACGCACAGGATGTAGCGTAACTAGTTGCACAACCGAGTAGGAGATGATTCTACCTAAAGAAAAAAAAAGAGAAACAAATGAATGAAAAAGAAGGAGCAAAATTTTTTTCTTCGACGAGGAAATCGTTCGTTTTCGAGAAGATCGAGTGATTTGCAGATTTATCGAGTATAATTGAATTTAACTAATTTCAAACGTGACAGAAGGTTATTCTACGTGCGAAGATGAGTGAAAAATGTAGAATAGAATTTTTATGTAAAATTGTTTCGTTTTCGAGAGAATCGAGTTTGAGGATTTATCAAGTACACGTGTGCCAGAGCAATTTCCACTTTTTCACTTAATTTCCCTGATCTTGTAACTGAACATCCACATGTAAATTCAAGTATAATTGATAAATTTTCAAGTTCCATTGCCGCGGAAACAAAGGCTGTGCAAATGAAAAAATTTTATTCTTTCTTCTCAACTCTATTCGTTTCTTCATCCCTTGCTCGGTTGTACCGCCAGTTAGGGGACCTCAACTTGATGCACCAAGGGTTATTTATACCCTCTGAAAAAATAAATCTTTCGAGTTGAAGGTATCAGGAATTACAAGTAAAAACTCACGTGTCTAAAGAAAGAAGACTCGTGTGGAGTGCTTCATCATAGGATAAACAGATGTTGAGATAGTATTGATAC